>VDFB02379711.1:189973164-190019540 GCA_007258455.2 Sequoia sempervirens | reverse complement strand
AGTATTCTTTTGACTTGAAGAATGCTAGACCCTGCACAGAAATTTTAGCAAGAGAAAAACCTGCAAGGTGGAATCTGGTGTGTGCCCAAACATCAACATGAAATTTCTATCTATATACTAGAAAATAAATTGCAAGATCTATGCTAGGAATGGAAAAGAGTGAAATCACAAAGTTCATTCATGCATAAATAATGAACAATATTGCTTGGCTAAGCATAATAAGTGTGTTGCAGCAATACAAAATAATAGGTTCTGGTAAAGAAAACCTATACTCTCTGACTCCATTTTGGCACCCATCTCATAAGGTAACTTTCTACTATAACAACTTTCTACCCACTAGCAGCAACTACCCATAGATGCTCTAGTCAACTAAGGTATCACTGTTCTATTCAAGTATCCAATATCCATTCGTAAATCTCTTCAAGAAGAGATAGAATATAGATTTATACTCTAACAGAAAATCAGAATTGATGATTCACAGAGTATTTCAATAATCAGTCATATCATTCTTATGACTAGTTTCTACTTAACAACTTAAGCATTTTTCTTTAAATTGTACTAAAAACAAAAGAAGGTATGTCACAAGTATGTGTATGTACATAGACGATGTCTATTTCCATACACATATATGTTCCTACTAATGTTTAAGTTTGTGCACACATTTTGAAATAATCTATAATTCAGATTGCAATCTTAGATAGTGTTATAATTGATGATACATTGTCAAGTTAAGAAAACAGAACAAGTCTTATGCCAACAGTTTCACACATACTATATAAGAATTTTCACTACTATATTTCTATAACATTTGTTGTTCACTTAAAGAAAATTCACTATTCAAGCAAAGTAGGTACTGTTTCCTACTAAATAGTTGTAAAACTAGTTTACATATGTACATTCATAGTTTGAACAAAAGAAATGTTGTTTCCTACTAAACAGTTGCAAAACTAGTTGTTTGCATATGTACATTCACAGTTTGAACAAAAGAAATTTTGTTTCCTACTAAACAGTTATAAGCAAGCTACTCACTTATGTACATTCATCATTTAAAAAATTATAAATCATGTTGTTTCAGCTATAAAGATAACTTTTAAACTCAACAAAGTTGCATGCAAAAGAACATCCACATTCCTTTTTCAACAAATCAAATATATTTAAAATCAAATATTGTCATTTCCTCGGTTATATATCTCTAGCTATTCACATGAGAAATGATCATTTTACAAGCATGTTTCTACTATTAAATAGAAGGAACAGAACAACTCTTTCACATTGTACAAAAAATAATCAAGTCAAAATTGCCCTATTTCATACATAGGGATAGAATGACTAATGTTCAGATAATAATCAGCCCCTATAGGCTGTAACAACAAACTATGGTTGCTCAGAGTCAGCCAATCCTCGAAGGGGTCAAGATTCTCCTTCCTAAAAATCATTAATATATTAGAAATTTTCCCATGTAGCTTACTATACTAATACCATGCATGCAAAGATATCTTGCATGTTGACCTTGTATGTATTCAATCATGGATTTCATGCCTTTGTTCTCATCAAACGAGGTTGGCTCTTTATCAAAAGATAATATTTATACATTACAAGGCTTAGAAATATTTGACACAGCCCCCTTTGTTTTTATCATCCCATTCGATAACATGGTTTGGATAAAATACAAGAAAATGCAATATTTAGAGGGGTCTCTCATATCGTAATCAATCCTACACAAAAGAAATATTGACAACATTTGCACTATCATTAGATTTAAATCAGATACCCATATTGACTATACATTTTAAAAGCTAAACAAGTTAAAGATCAAGCTCTTGAGGCTCCTCGAGCCTCGGCCAACTGCTAAAAAGGAAACAAACCTTAAGAAAATAAAATGCAGGGTTTTAAACCCTCCTTCATGGGATCACTAAGTGATCCACAACAATGTATCTTCTTTATAATATAGAGTGGAACATAATAGAAATTTTGATGGCCATTGCATAGATTGCACGTGGGTGCGATATTAAAGAAAATAGCTTGAACTTATCATTTTAAGGCTCGGCTTAGCTTAGACAGCTAGCCGCATGGCTTCTAAAGGAAAGAACACATAATTTACAATGCAGGTTGAGCGACCCACAGTGGTAATTTCCATGCCATATGGCCCAAGGCCATCGCATTCCTCTAAATGCACTTATTGTAGAATACTAAACAACTCAACATACAGAGTGATAGGATATCATTCGATAATAAGGAAGGAAAGACAAAAAATCAATTTTTGTATTCTTTGCAAGGTTCATATTACCTCAAATATTGCAATCAATTAATTTATCTCTGTATTTTTCCCACGAGTTTCTCTACTTTTTCCTTCCCAACAACCCACTTCTTCCTGAGCTTTTTCACCCACACTGCCTCTGTGTTCAAAATGGAAACAACAATCTATATTTTTGCATGCCTCTGGAAGAGGCGTTATGGCTTTGCCACCGGCCACTACATATTCAAATATCACTATTAATTTCATGGCAATCCATACTATCATAATCTTATTCGATTTAATTGACAACCTGATATTAGAATTCTATCAATTATCAAATTGAATTCAACATATTTAAGTTTTAATATGCATTTGAATATATATGTATGTATATATATATATATATATATATTCTTTTTATTTAAATGGTTTCATTCTTATTTACCATACTCTCTACTATTGCATATGCATATACATACATACATATATATATACATTTATATATATATATATATATGTATGTATTTGAATCTTATTTACATACATGTATATATATGTGTGTGTATATATTTATATGTATATATATATACTTTCATACATAATCATTTGTTATGGCTTACAATTTCTATACATTATTACTTACAATAGGGAGCTTAAATTTAAATTTGAGCAGATATATATATATATATATATATATATATATATTTAAAAAGGAAGTTTCTTTCGTTTCTTCAAACACAAAGTTCAAATAGACTGATTTAATAGCTACAAGCCATATATTTTCAAACACTGAAATAGTTCAAATTAGGAGATTTCATTCTTTCATATATGCAATTAGATTCAAATGCAAGTCATCATGCCTTTTATGGTGTGTGCACCCATATTCCAACTAGCTTACCGTTCGATTCGGCTAAAAAATCCTACTTCAACCGTGTTCTTGTCCTTCAACATGTCACCCTACAACTACACACACTTCCACTTGCAAATTGATTAGTAACTATGAATGCTTGGTTTAGACCTGCTAAAACATGAAGAAACAATCCAATGTTATTCAATAAACACATCTAAAATAAACATTCCCCATGAAATTCATTCAAATGCAATGGACAAGAAAACAAAGATAGAATATCAAATGAAAGCCATTGAAATCTTATTCAAAACATTCAAACCAACATCCCAGGGGGGAATTGGTGCTCCTTTGATGTGGAAAGTATCCCTTTCCCAATTCCTTGCAAAGCTTTGATGAACTTGATGGTGATTGTGTGCTCCTTGATTAAATTTGTCAATAACCTAGCTAAGATTGATGAAAACTATGAGAACTTGGATGGAAATATGGATGAACTTGCTCAAAATATGTAGATAATAATCTTGCATAAAGTTGTGGATCCCAAATCAATAGAGAAGTCCTCCATTTATAGGAAAGAAGGAT
The DNA here is from genome assembly GCA_007258455.2 of Sequoia sempervirens. Lineage (NCBI taxonomy): Eukaryota > Viridiplantae > Streptophyta > Pinopsida > Cupressales > Cupressaceae > Sequoia > Sequoia sempervirens. The sequence continues at coordinate 190,015,875 of VDFB02379711.1, read as the reverse complement.
GGAGGAATGAGAAATATGAAGAATGTGGGAATAAACATGAACCAATGGCATTCTGCCACTTGTTAGCATGCTATTGAAGAGAGGTGGAGCACATTTTGATCAATGTGCAAATTAATGCAATTAGGTGGAATTTTAAATTCAAAAGATAGCTTGTGGAGGAAGAGTTCAAAGAAGAGTTAATGCCACTTGGATCAAGAAAAAGGACATGTAAGAGCTATTAATGCCATGTTGGAGGACAATTCCTATTGGGAGGGAGATTTCAAATTGATAGAATATTCCAAAGAGATGCTTTTTTTGAATGGAAATAGAGGAATTAATAAATCAAATAAATTGATTTACATGTGCAAGTTGCAAGAGCTAGAGGAAAGGAGGATTAGTGTTAGGAGTTAATTAGGATTTAATTAACTTAGATGTAATTAGTTGATATGACATTTGGTTTAGATATTTGAGTTTATTTAAATCAAATGAGAGGATATTGGAAGATTAGTAATTTAATTAAATAAATTTGATTTATTCAATTAAATGAAGAACATTAGGATTCAATTAAATAAAATTGATTTATTTAATTAAATGAATACATTTAGGATTTAATTAAATAAAGTTGATTTATTTAATCAAATGAAGAATGTTAGGATTTAATTAAATAAAGTTGATTTATTTAATTAAATGAGGAATATTAGGATTTAATTAAATAAAGTTGATTTATTTAATTAAATGAGGAACATTAGGATTTAATTAAATAAAGTTGATTTATTTAATCAAAGGAAGAACATGATGAAATAACCTGATAACGTGTATTATATGATTAAGAAAGAAATTAAATTAAATAAATAAATAGAGGTTATTCAATTAATTAGTTAATAGAGAAATGATTAGGGAAGAATCAATGTTAGTTAGCTAGGATCGAGTGCATGATATCAATCAGGATATTTCTAGTGTCTACATTTTTCCCCTCTTTGAAGCAATGTACCTATTGCATTGGTTCAAAGAATAACCTTGCCGAGATCAAAATTCAAAAATTTATGATTTTTTTGGATGCCCCAGCGAGAAGAGGTATGCTGGTACACTGCCCCCTCAAGAGATTGAATGAAAAGTTTGATTTGAGGGTCGATCTCGCAACAAAGAGGTTCAAGATGGACGTATGGATGGTTATGATGATGATGCAAATGAGATGGTTTATGAGATGCTTAGAATAACCAATCTATATTATGGTGCAATGATGGAAATACAATGCATTTGAAATGATATGAATGATATGCAACCTACTAATGGTTTGTGGATGCAGGATGGATTAGCGTGAAAGAAGATAGAAGAATGAGAGGGATCAACCCTTGATTTCGATAAGATGCAGAAGTCCAACAAGTCTATGAGTCACCGAGAGTTTATTAGATATAATGATGAATGATGATGTTTCGCTTATCAAGGATTGGGGACGTAAAGAGCTTACTTTCCTTATGTTTGATAGCACACATAGATATGATGCATCAAGGTATAAAGAACCAGGATGACATTGTACCTAGTGAGATGGACTTTGACTCAACAATCAGATAGGAGTATCCTTGTTCACACCTGACATATAGAAACCTTACTAGGATGTACTTTAGATATTTTGAGCATCTCGGACTGAAACATGGAAAGGTATAACCTATCAATGCAATAGTCAACAAGGTACCCAAAACACCTTCCATACATACCTAACAAAGCAATTATTCGCCAAGCTATATTACAAGAAAGTCCAACAAGCACAACAAATAAAAGTAATGATCAATGCCCCATTCCTTTCTCTCTAAATCATTTTGATTAGACATCATCAAGAGGTCATTAGAACGAGCGCAATAGGATAAATCAACAAGAAAAAGATAAAGTAAACAAACAAGTTGATGTTCTTCATACCTCTAGCAAAGACTAAACTATGGTGATGCCTGTTATTGATGTCCATTGTAGGAAGGATGCATCCTAGGACGTGATGTTATCAGATGATTTGGGATAGACTAGATGATGAGCTATTAGTACCAAGAATTGACCAACTTTTTTACCTACTAGCCTAAGCTTAAGATATTTTTATGTTTGAGTTCACACTTTCAATTGGCTATACTTGTTTCTGATTGAGTTGTCGAAGGGTGAAGGTGATGATCTATTTATTATGAGTGGACGTTTATTTTGGGTGATCGTGAAACGGGATGGATGGATTTTTTCAAATATTTGGATGTTTTTGAAGTTTTGAAATATTTTGAGGTTGTTTTTGGTATTTTCAAGATGTTTTACAAATGTTTTGAATTTTGAATTTTCCAATGTTTTTGTGTTTTATGAGATTTTATGAATGTTTTTGGATTTTGTGTCTCGGGGATTGATCAAATATTACCCTTGCCTATGTTTAAGCTCAGAGACAACATAGTTCAGATACCATGTTTTTGATATTTTTTGACTTTTTGACCTATTTTGGGATTTTGATATATTCTGGATGTTTCTAGATTTTCGCATGATTTTGATGATTTGGATATGGATATTTGTGATGATATCAAAGATCTTTTTTGGGGTTTTATTGAAAACCAAGCTAAGGTTGATTGATCATATCAATGGATTGATGATGATAACATTGTTAAGGATACACAACAATGCAAGGCTAGTGTTAAGCAACACAAGGATTAGGATGGATATCCCAAGATGATGAGAGATTGATTGGATACAATTGATCAGGATTTTGAAACTTTATTAAGAACAAAAAAATTTGAATGATTTGATGTGGCGTTGACGTGCAAATTAGATGTGACTGATATTAATTGTTTGGAGAAAGCTTGATAAGGAACATCTTCTCATCAAAATATGTCATGGGCTAGTGATTTGGATTTTGGCTCACAAATGCTTGACCAATTTTATTTTATGTTTGCTAATGTTAGGATCAGCACATAAGTTGGAAGATATAGATCAATATTTTTTCCTGAAGAAAAATGTGCATATCTTCCCCCAGTGTCTAGCAATGTTTAAAATGCCATGGATGGATGTCGGGATAGATGTGTGGATGGATGGATCTGGTAAGCACACAAAGGATGCCAAGTATTATCTTGTTAAAATATAAGGTGTTCAAATAGAGGATACTCATTTGGATAATGCTTCATTGCATAGATAATTATGGGTAGGATCGGATCAATGAAAATGACCCATGTCAAGATGTTTACCATTTAAGCAAGTGTAAAGTGTGTGCCAAACTTTTACCAAGATCAAGATAATTTGGACTATGGATGTAGATGGATGAAAATGGTTTGGACAAATGCTTAATGGATGAATAGATTTATTATGGATAAGATGGATGGAATGTTGGATTTATCATGGATGAGATAAGATGCATTCACCTAAAATGGCACACATAGATGCTCGATTCTACACATGGCGCCTATTTGCCAACTTTTCATCATGGTACTTTCCCAAAGCATCACCATAGTGGTTTTCACTGGAGGACGGTTTTTTTTCTTTACTGTTTTCAATCCTTTTTTTTATTTTTTGGATTTTCATATTTTTTGAATTTTTTGTATTTCTCTGTGAAAGAATTTTAATCCCATGTTGAATCACCTGGTGGTGTTGATGTAGATACTTCTATCCTAATGTGCCATCGATATCCTACTTGAAGAATTTTTTTTTCCAAGATACGTGCACTTGAATACAACTTTTGAGATTCCTGATCTACTTTGTTGATACTGGAGTTAACTTTGTCTTTGTGTGGACATCACGATAGAGTGCCTTTTGAATCCTTATGATGAAGGGTGGCTACCAATACATGGTCAATGTGAGAATTTGATATCATGCATGGAGGTATGGATGGAGTGTGTTTAGGAATACAAGATGGATTGGTTGATAGTTTAGAACCTTTGACTCTCCAAACTTGGGAAGATGAGCAATCATGGGTGGATACGGAAGTGTGCATGGAATTAGAACCAACTGCTTGATATAATTTGTACGTTGCTTGAGAAGCCTTCTTTTTCCTTTGTGGACGTCTTTGATGGATACATTTCCCTTTTTTATTTTTCCCCATAGTTTCTTTGACTAATGGAGTTTGCTAAGGATAATCTTTCTTTGTATTTTTTGGTATCCATGTGTATTTGATTTTCCCATAATCCTTCTTAGCTTCTTTTTCTTTGATAACATTCTTTGTGCTTTGATTCAAATCTTTCTTTTGATGTTGGCCCCAATTCGTGGATGGGGTGATGGGTGGATGGAGATTCATGATGTGGTTGATTGTAGTATTGGCATTAGTTTCATCATAAGGATTCTTCATGCTCCCTATGTTGACACTTGCACTAGATAAAGTTGTCCCTGGCAGTATTATAGAGGTATCACTGATATGTTTAGATCCCTTAATTTTTGAATAACCAAGACCTTGATGCTTAGGATTTCCAATAATTTTCACTTTTTCTAGGATACCATGTTCATGTAGGCTTAATCCTCTGCCTTGATAATTCATCTATTGAAACATTTTATTTGCAATAGGATATGATTTACCTTGGAAACAAGGTGCTAATCCTTCTCTGCTCTATTGTGGATCTTCAAAGGTGATAGCTTCTTCATTGATAAGATAGCTTTCCCTAAAAAAGGTAAGTGATCCAAGTTTATAAGTGATAGGATCCTCCATAAGTGGGATAACTTCCTGATTCATATCTTTGGCTTGATCTTGTGAAATATCATATTTTAATGCTTCTTCAAGAGGTGTTGATGATTCACTATCCATGTAAAATTCTTCCTCATGATTCACTTTTGATATGCCTTCACAAGATGTTTTTGATTCACAACTTATGTAGAAGCCTTCTTCATGACCCATTTTTGATATGTCTCTAGAGTTTTCTATAACTTGATCTTGTGTATAATTGTTAAGAGTAGGAGACTCTTGTTCCTTGGTAATGATATCAAGAGTATGAGGCTCTTGTTTTGAATGAAGATCATCTACATGTCCATCCAAAGGAAGTATCTCATGGGTAGACAGAGGAGTATGTGTTATATGGATATGATAAGACATCTTGTATAGATAGGAGAGTGTCCATTAGATCATTGTAGTATCTTGGAGATATGAATTCTTGATCTTGATTAATTTTGGAATTGCTTTTGGCATGCTTTGGATCACGTTCTTGACATGGGTCAGTTTCAAAGGATAGATTTCTTATAAAGGTTTCTTGGATATCTTCATTAGGCATGGGAAGTGGCTCAATATCCTCTTGATCTTTGAGTGAATATGGATCAAGTGTTGAGTTGAGGATTCCCTCAATATTTGTAACCATGAGGTCAAAGGATGTCAATATGTCTTGGAAAGGACCATTGCTAGACTTTGGTGAAAGTTGTTGATCATGCTTTGGAATAAATTATTGAGATATGTCCTCTAACTCATTAGGTGATGTAGAGACATTTTCAACATGATCATTGGTCGATGAATCGTGGATTATGTCAATAGGATCAAATAATTCTAAAACTCCTTGAAATAGATCATTGTTGAATATTGTTGAGGGGTTTTGATCATGACTAAAAAGTGGCTCTTGATGTATGTTGAGTTGATCAACAGATGAGGTAAAAACATCTTCAAGTTTCTCATTGATGGATAGATCTTGATCATTGTTTTCAACGATTGTGGTGGAGAGATTGTCAATGTTTTCAACAATAGGATCAAATGATGTTAACATTTCTTGAATTGTATCATTGTTGGGTATTGTTGGTGGATTTTGATCATGATTGAAAAGTGACTCTAGATATATGTTGATTTGATCGTTGGATGAGGTGGAAACATCTTTAAGGTGCTCGTTGATGGATAGATCTTGATCATTGTTTTCAACAATTGTGATGGAGAGATTGTCAATGTTTTCAACCATAGGATCAAATGATGCTAACATTTCTTGAATTGGATCATTGTTAGGTATTTTTGGTGGATTTTGATCATGATTGAAAAGTGACTCTTGATATATGTTGATTTGATCATTGGATGAGGTTGAAATAACTTCAAGTTGGTTCTCATTGATGAATAGTTTTGATTCATCTTGGAGATGTGATGACTGATCTTTGAGATGGGGCAATTGGGTTTGTTGTTGATGTTGTTGATGTTGTTGATCTTGATATCCAACCTCTTGAAATTGGAGATATTGTTCTTGATGTGGTTGTGGACACAACTCAATTTTTTGATGACATGGTTTAACCAATGGAAGAGTGTATTGATTTTGGGGTGGAGATTTCTCTTGGTGATATTAATCAATGAATTTTCTAAGTATAGCAATATGATCTCACAAAATTTGATCTTGATTTTGATCTTAACACTCTAGATATAGTTGATTTGGTTTTTTTTCAATCATATTTGGAATGTATACTTGTGGTGTTTGTATGGGGTCATGGATAAATTGATTTTGGACAATGTTCTAATTTGGGAAGATGTTTGGATTTGGCATTATAGGTTAAAATTGAACATTGTTGTGGTTGGGAATCACATTTCCTTGATTTAGGTAACTTTGATTTTTCATGGTGTTACCTTGAATTGGATCAATACATGGAGTTGTTAACATATTGTTTGGATTTTGAACAACATTTGTATGATTTAAAAACATATCTACTCCAAAGTTTACCAAGTTTGGATTTGAAATGTTCATGTTTGGTAAACTTGTACTTGGTATATTCACATTTGGCATGTATGGATTTGGTGGGATAATGTTGTTTTGTTGAAGACTCATGCATTGATTGTTTGGTTGATATATTTGTAGGTGTGGAGTTTGATTTAAATCTACCATAGGTAAAGGTGTTCCAAAATTTATATTGGTCATACTCACATTTGTTGTACCATTGATTTTTGTAAAAGATAATGATCCGATGTATGGATTGTATAAATGTGAGTTTTGATAATCAATTGGTATTGTAAGGCCTTAATAGTTTGGTTGACTTGGATTACTCATGATGTATGAATCAAGTTTATATTCCATGTTTTTCTTGTGTTTTGACCTTGTTGCAAAAGTAAACCTCTAAGGTGTTTAGGACCAATGATGAGATGAAAGGTGAAAGGGTGAGTGATATGGGTATTTGAACTTTTAGGAATTTTGGATCAATGCTAGACGTTAGGATTTTATTTTGATTATTTTGATTGGATAATGAACTTGTGAATCCCAAGATGTTAGATGTTATCTTAGGATAAACTCGTTCAAAAGAAGGATAATTTAACTAAGTGTGTGAGGAAGGATTCATCCACACGCGTGCCTAACTAAACAAATGATTTTGATTTGGTTTAAGGATGTTCCCAATTCTAGATAATGATGTTTCCAAAGCTCTAAACTTGTTTATATTATGGGATGATAAATGTTTGGGATGAATGAAGTGTTTGATTTGATCCTAATTGAACCTATGAAGAACTTTGTTTACAAGACCTCAGTATTGAAGAACATGCTATACTTCCTATGTGAGAAACTCAAACCTTTTGAAAAAGACTTGGATTTTGACAATAGTAAAATGAATACAAATTGGGATTGTTCTTTGAAGCACGTTTGTAAAAGTTAAAGAACAATCTCTTTGTAAATTCATAAAGTGTTGAAAGACATTTCTTGAGAGCTCTTGGACTAAGACCTTTGGACTTTGGTTTTCAGATTTTGATCTTTCAAGAAATCATTTTAAAAAGAACATGTGTGGGGTCCAATTTTTTCTTATCTTTTCTTAATGAGTTCTTTTTACCAAAAACACTTTCTTGTCTTAGCTTTTCAAACTAAATGTCTAATGTCCCAATTTCTTTTTATCCCACAAGGTCTAGTATGTGGAAATCAAGAAAATCGAGGCAATAGTTCCCTAATGTTGACTTTAGTAAGAGAAAATTGAGATATATATCCAAATACTTAGAAGCCTCTAAGGATGAAATCCCTAGGGACAAGCAATAACACTTGGATTTTTCAAAGGTATTTGCTCCTCCTAAAGGGTTTGAAATTTTGAGGATTTTGTTGAATGTTTGTTTTCCAATGTTTTAGATCCAAGAAAAGTTTTTTGATTCCAAAATACAATATTTGTTGACTTCCCACTTGGATAAATCCAGTTGTGCTTATTCAAAGTAGATGACTAGAAGTTTGACCACACTGGCTCCCCTCCATGGCTAACACTTCTCAAGTCATCCAAGCTTCAGTTCTCATGAATCTCGCATGATGAACTTCTCATCTCTACTACGAACCACAAAAATGTGGGACGGCTTCAAAATGACTATTCTTGCACCAACAAATAGTAAGGATTTTGGCTTCTATACAAATTGGTTCTTAGTCAGGGTGATCAAGGACATGGAACCTTTTGAGAGTCCAACAAGCTACTAAAGGATTTGATAAATCCTACTAGGGGCTCTTATACATTTTATAGTACTACCCTATTCTAAAAGAAACTGTACAACTAAGGCCTACATACCATGAGGACTTGACAATTTAGTCTTATCCATTTGTATATCGGCCCGAGTGAAAAACTAGTTGGAATCACCTTCGAATTGGTCTTAGGCAGGCCCCTCTAAAGTTAAACAATAGAGAGAAATAAGATCTATAGTTTGATCAATCTTTGTTTGCGTGAACAAAGAGAGAACACACGCAATAGACCTAACTCATACCAGCAAGATTTGTTCAATTTTAAGAAGCCCAAATTGAAGTGTGGAGGCAATCTTTTAGACAACCTAATATCACCAAAAGACTTTTGATTCTCAAGATCGCCATGAAGCGTGAGAGAAGTGCATACACCTTTTAAATGATATTGGTTTGTAAAAAAGATTACAAAACACAAAAGAAACATGTTCATTTTAGACCTCAAAAGTAGTGATGGATTCTTTTTATAGCACCAAGATGAAATGTTTGGGTCATCCCACAATAATGGGTTACACTTTTTGGGCAAACTTGACATTGAAATCAACATTTTCAGAGAAAACTTCACTTTCTAACACTTATAGTAGGTAAACTAATAGGAATTTTAAAATTATGTAAACTAGTGATTTGTGAGATTTTTTCTATAGATTTTAAATGTATTTTTAAAAAAAAAAAATTGAAATTAAATTGTTTTTTTTTTGCGTCTCCCTTGATAACAAGTTTTTAATAGTAAACAACATTTTTAAAAAGTAGTGTGTACTTCGGCTCGCATAACTTTTTTTCTACAAAGGATAAAACTCTAATTCTTTTGAATTTAGGTTGTTAACACAAGTATCTAGGGCTTTCATTTTGTTTCATAGCATTTTGTTGACTATTTTTCTTTTAATTAAGTTTTGAAGTCAAAACATTTATAATTTAGACATAGGTGCACTTCGGCTCACATAACTTTTTTGGTATGTATTGAAATTCAAATTTTATTTTTTTGTTAGAACAAGGACATCAATACCTAGTGGATATATATTTTTCAAAAAAAAATTCCTCAAATTTACTATTTTTCTACATTGATTTTTCATCAAACTTGACGTTCGGTGAAAAAACTATGTACAGTAAAACTAAAAAATAAAATATAAAATGAAAACAAAATATATTAAATTTATAGTTGTTGGAAAGAACGTTTCGATCACTACAATCATCCAACTTGGTTTATCAAGTTGACTCCATTTGCACCTCCTTCACCTCCTCCACCACTAATTACACCTTTCTTATGCTTTATTTGGCCCCTTTATGCACTTATAGGTCTTTATTTGGTTTAAGCTTTGATAGTCAAGCGATGAACTTGGGGGACACCCTAAACCCTAAACCCTACACTCTTTAGCTTTGCCAAGAAGATCCCGCACTACGCCATATCCCACATCCTCGGATTTGTTGGCGTAATCCCAGAAAGCTTGGTTCCTTCATCACGAGAAGTAGATTCTATTCAAAGAGGCCTTTACATAAACTTTTTTAACTTCTTCAATTTTTAAATTTTTAAAGATTTTAAATCTTTCTTTTTGTAAATGTAATATCTTTCGAAAGATTTAAAAATATTTCCACTGAAGTGTTTGTTAAAATATTTCTGTTGTAAAAATATTTTCAATATTTTAGAAACTTCTTCTAAGATATTAAAGATTTCTAAAAGATTTTTTAGAAAAGATTATTTTGCTATTTCCGGAGTATTTTTTAATCTATCGATTGGAAACTTTTTCCAACAGCTAGATTTTTGTAAAAACAGTGGATTTGTCTCCACATTTTAAATACTCCAATCTTCATGATTTTTTTTTCCTAAGTTCAACTGATGAGCCTTCAATAGGCGAAACTAATTTTGAACAAACTCAATAAAAATCATGTTTTTCTCTTAGCCTTTTCTTTTCACATTTTTTCCATTGTCTTCTTTTGCTACCAATGATCATTTTAAAAAATTTAATTAACTCTAAATTTTTCTTTGCTTCATGATGGCCGCAAGAAGACAACACTTAGAGTCTCCTACTTCATCCGCAAATGCAACTGCAACTCAGAGCTCTTCATTTGTTGCAGCCACCAAGGATGATGTTGTTGCTCTTCATACTAGATCTCGTTCCTTAGCTTTGGTTCATACTTCTGCTGCTCTTGAACTCCCTATTCTTGATGTCATTCAACAAAAATTAAAAATGCTTGTTGAAAAGATTGAACAAGAGAGGCACGACAGAGTATCTATGCGTGAAAATCTTGAAACCAATTTGGATGAAATTTGTAATTTTTTGATGAATACTAACAAGTTTGAACTTGTTGTTCAGCTGCGCCTCGATGAAGCTTTCCACCATCCTCTCGAGCCTCTTCCAAATGTTGGGGGTGATGTTCTTCATCCAAATAGAGAGGACGTTGCTCTCTTGGGGGCTGCACATGCTTCTAAGGAAACTATGCATGCTTCTCTAGAAGCTGTGCATGCTTCTATAGAAGCTACGCAAAATTCTAAAGAAGTTGTGCATGCTTCCAAAGAAGTTGTGCCTTCTTCAATGGGAGTTCCCTCTCCAAACATGGAGGCTGACCATTCTAAGGAGGCAGAAAAAGACAAGTTTCCTGCTGCCATCTCTTCCCTGGTTCAGACTGCCTTCAAGGATTTCAAAAGCGTCACCTTCAAGCTAATCGTTCTGTTGAATTCCTCAGAAAGCTTAAAAATTTTGAAGTTGTTGGCTCCTTACCCAAAAATCTCCAGGTTAAGCCACCAAAGATTTCCATCAATGATACATAAGGCAATACGTTTCTTGCTTCCCAGCTTGAATTAATTCAAGAAGATACTAATAAAATATTTCTTGGAGCCTAGATTTCTACTATAGAAACTGCCTCTGTTAATCATTCGAAAGCAATTGAGGAGTTTGTTGTTTCTTTCTCAGCCACTCTTGCTTCGACAATTGATTCAGTTAAGAATCAATCTTTCTTGGGGTCCTTCTCCATTCCTGCTAATTCATGGCATTCCTCTGCTAATTCCTTGTTTGAAACTCTTTGCAATAATTTTCTTGTTGAGAAAATTTTGAAAAAGAATGTGCGTGATGCTGCTACTTCTGTTAGACAAGATGCCCAAGATGAAGCCATGACAAATGTTGATCAAATTCCTATTGAAAAATCCATAGCATAACTTATTAATGATAAGTTGAATCAAAAATTCAGCACTCTTCAAAAGGAATTAAAGGAGCTTTGTTCTTCTTTGACAAGAGTTTCTAAAAAGCATAACAATGATGTTGCTACCCCTGTTCAAAAAGACAAAAAGAAATAGAAAATGAAATAGAAACAGAGGAAGAAAAAGAAAGCTTCTCCTCAGTAGCCTCAACAACCTCAGCAACCACAACAACCACAGCAACCTCAGCAACCTCAACAACCTCAACAACCACAGCAACCTCCACAGCCAAAAAATAGAGTTCGTTCCAAGAGCAATACCCAGAATTTCACTTCAATTGCCTATGGTTGATCGCACTCAAAATTCCCATTCATTTGAGAGCCAAATCATTCTGTTCAATTTGCAGAACTGCCTCTCTCCTCTTCCATAAGAGGACAAGGTCATGGTTGCGGGCGAGGGCATGGACGAAGACAAAGACAAGGACAAGGTCTTGGCCATATTCAGAATTAGAACTAGACTCAGAATCATAATCCAGCACATGGACACAGCCAGAGTCATGTTCGTGGACAAAACGCCCGCACTACCGCTTAAGTCTTTGGGGTGCCATCATCAATCCAGCTCTCTTTTATTTAATCCTCTTTTCAAGAAAGAAACCTTCAGAGGTAGAGAATCGAATCTCCAATTCAGTGCCTCATAATCTCTCCTCTCGTTCTCTTTCTTATGATGAGAAAAGAGTGTTGGGTCTGGGGATTAAGTTCATTCCTCATCCCCCGCCTATGACTACATAACACATCTCGGCGAACTTTCCCTCCTTTTCCAGACTTTTCAGACTTTGTGCTTATTTTGGTCCAGAACTAGATGCTCCTACTGCACCAGCTGACATTCCTTCTCTTTTTTCTGGAGTATTTCCTCATCTTTTTTGTACACCTAATCCAGGCTGGAATCCTCCAGAACCTAATCTTAATCTGGAATTGATTCTCAGAAAGGGTGAGCAGATTCTTCTTCAGTAGCTTGCTTCTGTCTCTTTCACTATGAGACCCATGCTCCCTTCTCGGTTGCTCAAAGCCTTGAAGAATCTCAGAAAAGATTCCTCCATCATCATCAAGCCTGCAGACAAAAATTTGGGACTGGTTGTGCTTGACAAATCTTGGTACAAAGAGGAAGGATTCTGTCAATTGTCTAATTCCAATGTTTATTTACCTATCCTTGATATTCCTTGGAAACTCATGCACAGTAAGCTTGTGTTCTTTCTTGAAAAGTTCGCTTTCTTTTTGAAGCCTGTTACTTCTTTTCTTATGCAGAATCATGTTTCGAAAGCTCGTCCATGCGCTTTCTACTTGCTGCCTAAAATTCACAAACCTTCATTGGTTGGTCGCCCTATCTGCTCGTATACATGCTATCTTTTAGAACCCGCTTCCAGGCTTTTACACTCTCTTTTGTTCCCCATTTTGCTGCATCAAAAGAATCATCTCTGTGATTCTCTCTCCCTTCTTCGTGAACTTCAGAATTTCAGCCTTCCTAGAGATTCTTTGCTCTTTACCTTTGACATTTCTTCTCTCTATCCGAGTATTCCTACTGTTGCGGGGCTTGCTACTCTAAAAAGTTTGGTTACTTAGTACTTTTCTGAGCATAATCTCAACTCTTGTCTCATTGATTTGATCATGAGTTTGGCTGAATTGGTGCTTCATTTTCATTTTCTGGAATTCGATTGTTGTTTGTACCAGAAAATTAGAGGGACAGCCATGGGAGCAATTTTGCAGTTGTTTACGCCTGCCTTTTTCTTTGTCATTTAGAAAGCTTACTGTCTTCTGTTGTTGATACATCTCCTCTAATCTTCTACAAGAGATTCATTGATGATGCCTTCGGCATATGGTCAGGTTCTGAATCTTCTCTTTAGCAATATCTCTCTACTTACCAAGGTTTTTATCCATAAATTCAGATTACCCCTTGCATTTCTACTACTTTTGCAGTTCTTCTTGATATTAATTTTTCAAGGGACCAAATTTCAACAATACTAGTATTCTCTCCACTCAGTGTTTTCAGAAGAAGTTGAATGCTTATCAGTATATTCCCTACCGGTCTTGGCATCCTTTGCACCAAAAGAAATCTTTTGTTATCAGTGAGCTTCAGCATTATCTTGTTCAGGAATCTGATGCTTCAAGTTTTGTCAGATTAAAGAAGCTACTATTTAATAGGCTCTGTGCTCGTGGTTATCCCAGAAGGTTTTTGCTGAATTGTTTCAGTAAGGTCTCTATGAAGGACAAGTCAGTGCTTCTTCATCAGGTTTTCAATCCAAAGATAAGAAAGAGGACCCCCCTTGTTTTCAAACTTGATTTTAGTCCCTCGACTAAAGCGATGAACTTGGGGGCCACCCTAAACCCTACACTCTTTTGGCTTTGCCAAGAAGATCTCGCACTACGCCATATCCCACATCCTCATATTTGTTGGCGTAATCCAAGAAAGCTCGGTTCTTTCATCACAAGAAGCAGATTCTATTCAAAGAGGCCTTTACATAAACTTTATTAACTTCTTCAATTTTTAAATTTTTAAATTTTTAAAGATTTTAAATCTTTCTTTTTGTAAATGTAATATCTTTGGAAAGATTTAAAAATCTTTCCATTGAAGCGTTTGTTAAAATATTTATGTTGTAAAAATATTTTCAATATTTTAGAAAATTCTTCTAAGATATTAAAGATTTCTGAAAGATTTTTAAGAAAAGATTATATTGCTATTTCTGGAGTATTTTTTAATCTATCGATTGGAAACTTTTTCCAACAGCTAGATTTTTTGTAAAAATAGTGGATTTGTCTCCACATTTTAAATACTCCAATCTTCATGTATTTTTTTTCCTGAGTTCAACTGATGAGCCTTCAATAGGCGAAACTAGTTTTGAACAAACTCAATAAAAATCATGTTTTTCTCTTAGCCTTTTCTTTTCACATTTTTTTTGTTGTCTTCTTTTGCTGCCAGTGATCATTTTAAAAAATTTAATTAACTCTAAAATTTTTAATTAACTCAAAAAATTTAATTAAATCAAAAAATTTAATTAACCAACTCTAGTAAGTTCCTAATGTTCTTTTTAACCCTTTGATTGTTCTTTTTTTAAAACCTAAATGAAATTTATGAGTCCTAAAAACTAAAGGTAACAATATCCTTAATATGGGATTATAATTGTTCCCAAAGTGTTTTAAAACCCTTGTTGCAATTAAAAGATGGTGTCATAGAAATCCTTCTCTTGGCTTCCTCCTTCCCTTCTTCATCACCTCAACCTACAAAAGTTGATTAGCCTACAGAAAACAAAGCCACAAGAGAGGTCAAAATTCAAAGGTGATCAATATAAAAAGCATATATCAAAATAAAACTGAAAAGTGACCTTTTACCCAAATCCAGTGTTGCAATCCATAGAGGCATCATTGTTTGGAGAAGTCAGCATCGTTCTGTGGAAAAATAGAGACTATGATTGCATTGCAATTTTTGCCCAGCATTGTCCTTTTGAGTTTGACCGGTCTAGACTTCAGGTGAATCCCTGCAGTCTCACATTTTGGAGTAGAGACAACATCACTATATAGTAATGTTGGACTGATAGCATTAATGTTTGACCTTCTCAGCATTGTTGTTTCTTCAAAGCACAAAAATTTGAAAAAACTATGGAATTTGACCAAAAAACATGTTAATTTTGAAAGGTTTTCCCTCCTCCTAGCGCCAAAATGTGAATTATTGGTCTAGACCTACTAAAACATGAACAAACAATCCAATGTTAGTCAATAAACACATCTAAAACAAACATTCCCTATGCAAATCATTCAAATGCAATGAACAAGAAAACAAAGATAGAATATCAAATGAAAGCCATTGAAATCTTATTCAAAATATTCAGACCAGCATCCCATGGGGGAATTGGTGCTACTTTGATGTGGAAAGTAGCCCTTTCCCAATTTCTTGCAAAGCTTTGATGAACTTGATGGTGATTGTGTGCTCCTTGATTAAATTTGTCAATAACCTAGCTAAGATTGATGAAAACTATGAGAACTTGGATGGAAATATGGATGAACTTGCTCAAAATCTATAGATAGTAATCTTACATAAAGTTGTGGATCCCAAATCAATAGAGAACTCCTCCATTTATGGGAAAGAAGGATGGAGGAATGAGGAATATTAAGAATGTGGGACTAAACATGAACAAATGGCATTGTGCCACTTGTCAACATGCTATTGAAGAGAGGTGGAGCACATTTTGATCAATGTGCATATTAATGCAATTAGTTGGAATTTGAAATTCAAAAGATGGCTTGTGGAGGAAGAGTTGAAAGATAAGTTAATGCCACTTGGCTCAAGAAAAAAGGACATGTAAGAGCTATTAATGCCATGTTGGAGGACAAGTCTTTTTGGGAGGGACATTTCAAATTGATGGAATATTCCAAAGAGATGTCATTTTTGAATGGAAATAGAGGAATTAATAAATCAAATAAATTGATTTACATGTGCAAGTTGTAAAAGATAGAGGAAAGGAGGATTAGTGTTAGAAGTTAATTAGGATTTAATTAAATCAGATGGAATTAGTTGATATGATATTTGGTTTA
The DNA here is from genome assembly GCA_007258455.2 of Sequoia sempervirens. Taxonomy (NCBI): domain Eukaryota; kingdom Viridiplantae; phylum Streptophyta; class Pinopsida; order Cupressales; family Cupressaceae; genus Sequoia; species Sequoia sempervirens. The sequence goes on along the minus strand of VDFB02379711.1, from coordinate 189,999,838 downwards.
GATATTTGAGTTTATTTAAATCAAATGAGAGGATATTGGAAGATTAGTAATTTAATTAAATAAATTTTATTTATTCAATTAAATGAAGAACATTAGGATTCAATAAAATAAAATTGTTTTATTTAATTAAATGAAGACATTTAGGATTTAATTAAATAAAGTTTATTTATTTAATCAAATGAAGAACATTAGGATTTAATTAAATAAAGTTGATTTATTTAATTAAATGAAGAACATTGGGATTTAATTAAATAAAGTTGATTTATTTAATCAAAGGAAGAACATGATGAAATAACTTGATAACGTGTATTATCCAATTAAGAAAGAAACTAAATTAATTAAATAAATAAAGGTTATTCAATTAATTAGTTAGTAGAGACATGATTAGGGAAGAATCGATGTTAGTTAGTCAAGATCGAGTGCATGATATCAATTAGGATATTTTGAGTGTCTACATTAGCGTTCAATTCTTGATGACATAAAAATATTTTGCAAAAATTCACAAAGTCAATTATTAGTCAACTCCTTATATTCAATTTTTTAATTTTCCAAAATCTCCATTTAATATTTAATTGAATCCCATCAATAATTCAATTTTCTATATTTAAATAAATACAAAATAAAATTGGGTTATGAAATCCTTCCCCTCTTGGAAGAGACGTCATCTCGATGTCTAAAAGGTCAAATAAAAGAACATCACATCAAATTTCAATCATTTGTGTCTATTTCAACATCTCATCAAAATATATGTTTATTTCAATATCACATGAAATATATGTCTATTTCAACATCATTTCAGAGTATATGTCTATTTCAACATCATTTCAGAGTATATGTCTATTTCAACATTGCATGCAATATATGTCTATTTCAACATCATTTCAAAATATATGTCTATTTCAACATCAGAATTTTAAAGCATGAAATATAATAGTATCTCAAACCAAAAATCTCAAACAACATTACTGAGTTTCTTTTCAACAAAGCAAGTGTGGAAAGGAGTGTTCTATTTCTTCCACATCCTCCCAACTATCACTATCATATGAGTATTGATCCCATTTGACCTTATACTGAGAAATATCTCTGCTCTGAAACTTAACGTTGCGTTTATCCAAGATTCTAATGGGCTCCACTAGCACCACTCCTAGATCTTGTACCTACAAGGATTGCCAATCAAGCACATTAGTCACATCAGGATGATATGGCTTAATCAAGGAAACATGAAACACATTATGAAGTCGAGCTAGAGCATGTGGTAGAGCTAGTCTATAAGTGAACCATCAATTTTTTTGGGAGGGGCTATGTACTTCTCTTGCTCTCTTAGGGTTTTTCACCTAAAAGTGAGAGAGATAGGCCCAAAAAATATGGTGGTTCACTCAAACTAATGTATCTATGGTGGAATTATTCCTAAATGAAATATCCTAAATGTATCAAATTGATAAAATTGATTGATTATTTATGCAAAACTAATGAAATATGAAGTGTTTGAAAACACATTGTGATATGCAAAAATGAACTAGAAGCATAAACAAATGAAATTTGAATTGAATGAGGCTAAACAGAGTGCACCTAGAGATGGACGATTCTAGAATCTGATAGAAATCATTGTTGATGACCAAAGGGACTCATTCTCCACTAATCGTGAATCAATCCTTCTTCTAGTAAACTTTGCTAGAACCAGTTTCTGACTATTGGGAACTGAATTCTGATGAAATCAACTTTTCCATCCTGAAGGTGGGACTCATTCACCACTAATGGTGAATCAGTCCTCCAAAATTTTGTAAATTCAAGGGTCAATTATGTTGGTCCAAATCGGCACTTCCTTCTTGTCGAGTTGACGGAGTCAACTCTATAGAAAACAGGTTGAATGTTGTCTCCAAGCTTGAATTAGGGTTGAGTTGGCTTGAATCACTTTGATGACTTGATGACCACTTTTCAACACCTATTTCTTTTACAAATCTATCTACAAGACCAAAACCTTATTGTTGAAGTCTGAAAATATGTCAATGGCTACTCCAAGATGCTAGATAATTGCTTGATCAAATGATGAAATGATGCTTTAAATGCAAGAATGCTAATTGGTGATGAATGAGTGAATGAGATGAATGGGGATTAAAATGGATGGAAAAACACTTATTTATACACACTTATGCCCTAACAACCCAAGAATACAACATCACAGGCTAACATAAGGTCTTAATGAATAAAAACCCAAAAGAAATTTGAATTTATTTTTAATTTTGTTCCAAGAGGGATGGATTCATTCGCCACCCATGGTGAATGGATCCCACTCTAGGCTTGCAAGTGGGTCTTGAGAATTAAGTTTCTTTTAATGTTGTTCGTCATATTTTTATTCAAAAACACACTTAATTAAGGCCTATAAGTGCATAAAGGGTCCAAATAAAGCATAAGAAAGGTGTAATTAGTGGTGACAAGCCTAGGGAAGTGTGAAATCTTGTTACAAGACTTTACAAAACTTTGAAATAAGACTTGGTAAGGTATAAAAAGTGAATATTTAGATTAATTATAATAATAAGAGTCTAGAAAAGTGTAGAAATGTGTTACAACACCTTCACAAGACATCATAATTTGAATATGCAAGACCTAATGTGAATGTTTAAGTTACATTGCAACATTAAATCTAAGAAAAATAAGTCAAGCATCATAGGAAAAAGACCTAAATGACCATGAAAATTTCCAAAATCCATTTTTCTATGGTACATTTAGCCCCCACTTTAGTGAGAGGATGAACTTGCTTCAAACTCACACTAAAGTATCCATGCATATCGAGAGGGATCCAAATGTACTTATGTTAACAAGATGGAATGGCAATGATCAAGAGGCATGATCAAGCCCCCAGGATGAAGATCCCATGATAAACTAAACATAAGAACAAAGGAACACACATGTGAAAGAGAGAAAGAGAAGGGAGAGGAAAAGGAAAAGTCAGATGAAGCTTTGATTGTTTGTCCAGCTAGTTGTGGATCAGATCTAGGTTGTTTGTTCGAAAAATAAAAAATAAAAAAATGCATACTCACTATGGGGCGACGGAACTCATGGATATCTGTCGAGTGAGAAGGCCCAAAAGGTGAGAAACATACGCTCGGGTAGTATGTACTCACAAACACACAAGTGGCTATGGGGAAAGTCATGTCACGGAATGGGCTTCCCGCTTGAACCATACCAAAGTTATACCTCCTGATAACTTTAATAAGGCACCACAAAGGAAAATGTTGGTTCATCCTTCATGAGACAAGGAAAGATTTGTATGCTTATAACTCATGAATAGGAAAGATGGCACCACAGGTATGCAAGTTGTGTTATGCAAGGTGGCCACATGAATGCAAAATGTAAAGTGTAAAAGAAATGTTCAAATTATTCTTGTTAAGTTCATACGAGGTCTATCACTTAGGGAACATTGTGTCTAATGTCTCCAAGAGAGGACCAATCAAAGAATATGATATTCACAACTTAGGGGATGCAATGTGTCGCATTAGGCCACCAAGAGGAATGTAATAAGCTAAGATAGATCACACTTATGAAGGACATCACACCAAATGCCATGCAAAAAGTGACAAACACATCATATGGAACAAAAAGGCTACACTAAGAACCAAGAAAAATGAAAAATGAATAATTCCAATGTATGCCCCCACTTTAAAAGAATTGCTACACACCGTTCTATGAGCAATTACTTTAAAGTAGCAAATGCAAAATGCAAAAAGAAACAAGACATGACAGCCAACTTGGAAATCCCCTATGCCAAGTCATACGTGTCTGAGTAAGGTTGCATCATGCAAAGGAAAAGGGAACAAAAGAAAGAGGGGTTACCCCCAAAAAAGAACACACCAAACACATAAGGAATCTATGGATTTGGGGTTAGTATGTTCATTGCTGCAATGTTTTTATGAAAGAGCTCAGAACTATCATCATTCCCTGAATACATATAACTGGAAGAATGACACAATGAGAGCAAAAACAAAAGGAAAATAAAATATGTTTTAGGTCAACATGGAAGAGACATTGTAGTCTACATGCCTTGCATCATCCCCAAAAGGAGAAACACAAGTGAAAAGTTGAAAGAAAAGGAAAAGATTTTGGGTCAACATGAAGGAGACATTTCAATCTCAATTCCTTGCGTCATTCCCAAAAGGAAAAACACAAGAAAGACAAAGTAAAAAGGATAAGGGACTAATTGGGTCAACATGGAAGAGACATAGGATGTTTCAACGCTTTGTGTCATCCCCAAAAGGAAAACACAAAACAAAAGTGAAAAAAGGACCTTTTGGGTCAACATGGAAGAGACATAGGGCATATCTGCATCATCCCCAAAAGGAAAACACAAAACAAAATAAAAGAAAAGGACCTTTTGGGTCAACATGGAAGAGACATAGGGCATCTCTACACTTTGTGTCATCCCCAAAAGGAAAACACAAAACAAAAGAAAAAAATAAAAGGACCTTTTGGGTCAACATGGAAGAGACATAGGGCGTCTCTACGCTTTGTGTCATCCCCAAAGGAAAACACAAAACAAAATTGAAAAAGAAAAGAGAAAGTATGATATATAGAAGAATAGAGAGACAAATAGAGGAAGTGCACACAAAGAGAACATCAAATGCATATTATGGGGGAACATGATAGGCACATACAATCACACCAAAGAAAAGAAAAAGGAAAAGGAAAATGTAAAAATTCTAGTAAGGAAAATGTAAGTCAACCATTAACTGAGTTATTGGCTTCTCAATCTCAAGTCGTATAAGCAGAAGGTAAATAACATAGTTAAGAGACAAAGACAAATGCATTACTAGGAAAAGTCTAACAACTTCATTCCTCCACTGAGTCTAAGGAAAGAATGAGCCAAGATTGATGATGGGAAGGATCATGCAATGGTGAGAATGGAGAATTCTACAACTTTCGCATAATGAGGGGATTTGGTTTAGGGAATTATGGGATGATAGAATAACAGTCGGTATCAATGAAGTGATACTTGTTCAGTATGTCCTTCAATGTTTGACATTCATTACTATGATGTCCAAGAGTACAATACTATTTTCAATATGGTACGTTAGAATCTTTAGGATGGATGACCAACCTATTTGAAGGTGGTAACAGTAGAAGACCTCTATTTAGAAGCATTTGTAGTTTCCTTTCACATTCAGGTGGTGGATGGAGAGGAAACCTTAGTTTTTTCAATTTGTAAGGTTGTTTGCATTTACTAGATTCACCTTTTTCATGGATTGAAGGAGGAAGAGGACCCATGGGGATCCTAGCATCCTTGTTAGTGGAATCAGGTATAGGTTGCTCATGTGGAAGGAGAAAATTCAAGTTAGGAGGGGAATCAAAGATCACTATGCCATCATCTTGAAGTCTCCAATTTTCAAAAGGAGGCTTTTTGTCATGAGGAGGATCTTGATATCCTAATGTTGTTTTGTTTTCATTTGTTGGTTTTTGTTCTAGAAGTTGGTGAATGTTATGTTCAGTTGTTGTGTCACAACCTTGTTTGCTTAAGATAGTAAATCCTTTGCCATATGTTTCTTCAAGGTTGATTGGTTTTTTTGTAACTTTTTGATCATAAAATGGTTGAGTATTTACTTGGTTAGAGGAACTAGGTCCACCTGTTGGAGGGAATTTAGGTCCTTCATTTATTTCAGGATGTAGGTATCCAAATGTATCAGGAGGTGCAATAGTAGGAAGGTCTTGTGACTTCATGGATGGGTAAAAGGTTGTGTTGGCTTCAAGGTTTTCAAGGCATTCAGTTAAGAACTTATTCATGCTATCATCATATTCTCCAATTAGTTCAATAGCACAAGGAGGAAATTCATGAGGAGTTGAAGGAGCATGAGGAAGCTCAAGGTCATTAGGATCACAGCCAAAGGCACAATTTGACATGTCCACTAAGGATTTTAATAAATTCCAAAACTTATTAAAGCAAAAAGCCATGATGACAATGAATGAAAGTAAACTAATATGCAAGAAAGAAGATAAAATAGAAAATATGGAAAGTATGATAGAAATTTTTAGCAAAATACTATAATGCGGAAAATATCCAGAAAATGGCTAAAAATGCAGTTCAGAATGTGCAACTGGACTTATTCACCCAGGGTGGTGAATGAGTCTAGGGGTGGAATTTTTTATGTTTTTTTTTAAAGTTAAAGTGATTTTTATGGTTTTTAAATGCAAAATAGGGATGCAAATGCAGAATTTTAGTTTTCATAATGTTTTGAAGTACAAAAATGAAATCTATATAATATTTTAACACTAATGCAAATTTGTAAATCCTAGGATGCAAAAACAATGCAAAAATCTAATGCAAAAGCTAATACTATGGTCCTAGGATGTAAATACAGTGAAAATCAGAAATATTATGTTCAATATTCAGTTTCACCAAAATGAACCATCAATTTTTGGGGGGGGCTATGTACTCTTGCTCTCTTAGGGATTTTCACCTAAAAAGGAGAGAGATAGGCCCAAAAATTGTGGTGGTTCACTCAAACTAATGTATCTATGATGGAATTATGCCTAAATGCAATGTCCTAAATGCAGAAAATTGATAAAATTGATTGATTATTTATGAAAAACTAATGAAATGTGAAGTGTTTGAAAACACAGTGTGATATGCAGAAATGAACTAGAAACACAAACAAATGAAATCAGAATTGAATGAGAGTGAACATAGTGCACCTAGAGATGAAATTTTCATGCTGGAAGATTCTGGAATGTGACAAAAATCACTATTGATGGCTAGAGGGACTCATTCAACATTGATGTCTAGTTGATGGAGTCCACTCTATAGAAAACGAGTTGAATGTTCTCTCCAAGCTTGAATTACAATTTAGTTGACTTGAATCACTTTGATGACTTGATGACCACTTTTCAACACCTATTTCTTTGGAAAATCTTCCTACAAGACCAAAACCTTATTGTTGAAGTCTAAAGATATGTCAATGGCTGCTCCAAGATGCTAAGATAATTGCTTGATCAAATGATGCAATGATGCTTAGAATGCAAGAATGATAATTGGTGATGAATGAGAGAATGAGATGAATGGGGGTTAAAATGGATGGAAAAACACTTATTTATACACACTTATTCCCTAACAACCCAAGAATACATCACAGGCCGACATAAGGTCTTAATGAATAAAAACCCAAAAGAAATTTGAATTTATTTTGAATTTTGTGCTAAGAGGGACTCATTCACCACCCATGGTGAATGGGTCCCACTCTAGGCTTACAAGTGGGTTTCAGAAATTAAATTTCTTTTAATGTTGTTTTTTGGGTTTGTATTCAAAAACACACTTAATTAAGACCTATAAGTGCATAAAGGGGCCAAATAAAGCATAAGAAAGGTGTAATTAGTGGTGAAAAGCCCAAGAAAGTGTGAAATCTTGTTACAAGACTTTACAACACTTTTAAATAAAACTTGGTAAGGGATAAAAAGGGAATATTTAGATTAATTATATAAGAAGAGTCTAGAAAAGTGTAGAAAAGTGTTACAACACTTCACAAGACATCATAATTTAAATATTTAAGACCTAATGTGAATGTTTAAGTTACTGTTGCAACATTAAATCTAAGCAAAATAAGTCAAGCATCATAGGAGAAAGACCTAAATGACCATGAAAATGTCCAAGATCCATTTTTCTGTGGTCCAATAAGCAACTAGGTTAATCACTTCCAAGACTTCAAACAATCCCACATAGATCTTGAGGTCAACTTGGAAGACTTTCCAAAAGAAATAGAGCTCTTATGAGGTTTAAATCTCAAGAAATCATTCTCCCATGTTGTGAACTATCTAAGAGTTTAGTTCTTTTTGGCATAACCCTTATGGTGGTTTGTCACCTCTTTCAATCTGCTCTTAATGACCCTCATTTGTTCTTCCACTTCCTTAAGCATTTTAGGTCCTACTATGATCTTGTCCTCCAACTTATCCCAACTGATGGGGGTATGACACTTCCTCCCATACAAGGCCTCAAATGGTGCCATGCCTAAGGATGTATGATAGGAGTTATTGTAAGAAAAATCTACCAAAGGAAAATATTTTTCCCACTTATACTATTGGTCCATACAATACATTTGAAGGAAATCTTCGACTACCTGATTCACCCTCTCTATCAGCCCATCAATCTAAGGATGATAATTCGAGCTAAAATTTAATTTAGTCCCCAATGTTGGATTTAAGGTCATCCAAAACCTTGAGGTCATCCCTGTGTCCCTATCAGATATGATATTCTCTAACACTCCATGCAAACGAAAGATCTCCTGGACAAATTTCTTAGCTAGGTTCAACGACCCATCCTTAAGGTTTCCCGGAATGAAATGAAAAACCTTGGTCAACTTATCAATCACAACCAAGATACATCATGATTATTCTTGCTCAATGATAACCCTTGTACAAAATCCATACTGATCACCTATAATTTATACTCACGTATGTCATGAGAATACAATAACCCAGTTGGGTGTGCATGCTCAACCTTGAATCACTAGCATCCAAGCATTTGGCTACATACTCCACTACATCCTTCTTGATTTTAGGAAAAAAATATAGAGTCTTCAACTCTGCAATCATCTTGGATAGTTTAGGGTGTCCTGAGTAAGGTGCATTGTGAACTTCTTCTAAAACCAGCTTCCTTAGCTCTATAGAGTTATGAATATGCATTCTTCTCTTACCTTAAAATATCATTTGGATTGACCTTGTACCCATCAAATTGATGATCTAAAGGATTTTCTGCTAGGGCGTTCTTCGCTCTTTCATAGTACTCATCCCCTGGCAGATTCTGAATTACTTTCCGCCTCAAGTTAGACCTTGTTGAGATCATGGCTATCATATATCTTCATCTACTAAGATCATTAGCCACTCTATTCTCCTTTCCTTTTATGTATTAAATTCCAAAATCATACTCACTAAGGAATTCTAGCTAGCTTTTTTGTCGTGCATTAAGGTTTGGCTGGGTAAATATGTATCTCAACCCCAAGTGGTTTGTCTTGAGTTTGAATGGATTTCCAAAAAGGTGATTCCTCCACATCAATAAGGCATGAACTATTGTTGCCAATTCCAAATCATGAGGTGCATAGTTTACTTCGCATTACTTAAGATTTCTTGATTTATATGCCACTACTTGTCCACCTTGCATTAATACTGCTCCCAATCCTTCTCTGGAGGCATCTGTGATTACTGTGAATCTCCTATTAGGATCATGGATAGTTAACACCAGTGTTGTCATGAGCCTCTCCTTCAGGAGTTTGAATGGATTCTCACATTTCTCAGTCCATTCAAAACGTGTTCCCGTCCTTTGGAGTGAGATAATAGGAGATACAATCTTAGATAACCCTTACACAAACTTCCTATAGTATCCTGCAAGGCCCATGAATCTATGGACTTTTGACACATTATGAGGCACTAGCCATTCCACAATTTCCTTGATCTTTTTTGGGGTGTATGGAAGCTCCTTCCACTGAAATGATATGGCCCAAATAGTGTGCTCTATCCTGATAGAATGAGCACTTGGAGAGCTTCCCAAAGAGTTTCCTTTCTCTTAGTCATTGAAAAACTATCCTCAAGTGCCTACCATGCTCTTTGATAGTCTTTGAGTAGTCTAAGATTTCATCAATAAATATCAGAACAAAATTGTCTAAGCAGTCTCTGAATACGCTATTCATAAGGTTCATAAATACTATTGGTGCATTATTTAAACTGAAAGGTACCACTATGAAATCCTAATGTCCATACCAAGTTCTAAATACAGTCTTCAGAATATCTTCTTCCTTAATTCTCAATTGATGGTACCTTGATTTGAGATCTATCTTGGAGAACACTGTTGCTCCCTTGAATTTGATCAAACAGCTCATCAATACTCGGGAGTGGGTACCGGTTCTTGATGGTAACCTTGTTCAACGTCAAACAATCTATACATAGACACAAAGTTCAATCCTTCTTTTTTAAAAAAACAACCAATGGTCCCCAAAAAGACACACTCGGTCTTATGAGTCCCTTTCCCAACAATTCCATTAGCTAGGCCTTCAACTCATAAATTTTTGTAGTGGTCATTTGATAAAGTGCCTTGAATTGAGGCTCAGCTCTTAGGACTAGGTCAATGGAAAAATTGAATTCCCGCTTTGGAGGAAACTCTGTAATTTCTTCAAGGAATACATCTTGGAACTCCCTAAGAATAGGATAGTCATCTAAATATGGCTCCTTGTTGTCAAGATTAATAACATGTACTGCATAAATTGCACACCCCTTTCGATGAGCCTTCTTTAGCTGCATTGCAGAAATATGTCTAAGCTTTTAGGATCTCTATATTCCACAAACCTCAACTATTATTCCATAATCATCCAGATAGTTGACCACCTTATTCTCATAGTTCATTATGGCTTAATGCTTAGTTAACTAATTTATTCCCAAAATTACAGCATATAATCCTAAGGGTGCCACATACAAGTTTTCCTGAGTTTGAAAAGTTGGAAGTTCTAACTCACTGCAAAAGAGACAGGTATCTACCCTCTACTCTGCTTGATTACCATACTAGACAGTCCATGATTTTTCCACGTACTCGGATCTAATGGGTATCTTAGACATTATTCTAGGATCTACAAAACATTCAATAGCTCTAGTATCAATTAAGATAAAGATAGATTGGCAATAGAGCTTACTTGTTAGCTGAATTGGTGAATCCTGGTATTTTGCATGTATGTTGTCCACTGCAGTGTGGATCTCGTGATTCTTCTAATAGCTTCCTTCCCTTCGATAGTTCATTTGCTAAGTATAATTTGAGACATATTGATCTCCTCCACAAGTATAGCATCAATCTCGAGGTCCTTTACGACCTCCTGGCTTGTCCTCTCTAAGGCCATTCTGCTTTTGTTCATCCTTATTACCCTTTCTTTTATTTTCTTTCTTGTTCTTTCCAAAATTACCATCCTCACCTTTGTCTTGCAATTCACTTCCCCTCTTGAGATTACAAATACAATGGCTCTTGTCTCCCTTATGAAATTTCTTCTTTTCATACCAAGACTTAGAACTTGAATCGTTGTGAAGATTGAATAACTGATGTAGCTTTTGTTCCTCTTGGGTGGCTTTCTGAAAAACTTCATTCATGTTCTAAGGTTCATGCATATCCACCTCAGCTCCTATGTGGCATCTAATTCCCATTATAAATTTTTGAATACGGAACCATTCATCCCCCTGTTACCAAGGCACATACTTCAACAAGTTTGTGAACTTTTCCCAATACTGAATTACAGCCATATTTCCCTTTGTTAATTTATGAAATTCTATCATTTTCTTGTCAAAGAAAAGTTGTGGTAACCATCTTTTTTCTGAAAGCTAGGAGGAAGATTTCCCAAGTGATCTCAACAGGCTGTAGATTTTTTTCTAACTTCTCATTATCCCACCACATCGCTGCTTCACCTGAGAGCTGATACGTAGCCCATGCCACCTTAGTTTGTTCAAAAAGTTTATGGAGCCCAAAGTATTTTTCCATTTCTATAATCCAAGATTTAGCTCTAGTTCCAATAGCTTTACCATCAAACTTGGGCAATGCTACTCTTTTGAGGTCTTTTCCAAGCTCTACTTCAATTCGCCCTCCTAGACTTGCCCCTAGACCACTGTTTCCTTGATTTTCTTCTACATTCTTATAGTCCTGGTACTTGCATGCCACTCATACTTCTTTCTCTATGTGGTCCATGTGAGACTCTTTCCGATTCATAAGCTCTATAATCTACTCTAGTCTCTTGTTCAATTTGTTATTGGGACCACTACCACCCCCGTCTTTCCTAGTGGTCACCATGATGTCTCACACTTATCCTGCAACATAGTCACATTTATCACATCTCAACACAAGGTTCTATGAATAAACATTCTTATGCTACATCACATAATTTTCATATGCATACATCCTTCAACATAGAAGACATACACATTCAAGCAAGATACACACATTTTAGAGTCTCTCATTAAGCAAACCAAAAAAATATTATCTGATTTTATTTATATTTAGGGTGAGTCAATAGACCCTTATTTACATTAGGCTTTGACTTGTACATCATTCTGATTTCTTGGTATCAGAAAGAGGACATTCCTCTAGATCATCATCTGATTTTACATCAGACTTTATAGAAGAGGATGGTTGAGCGCGTAGGCTCTCTTTTTCCTCTTTGGTCAACAAGGGTGCATTGGATCCACACCCTAGAGGCTAGTCCTAGATTGCAGAAGGATTTTTGATCTTTGGTGTTCACCTCTCCTCAACCTTCAAGCCTCTCTTTAGCTTGAGTTGCGTAAGAGCTTGGACTAGAGTTGTTTCATTGAGAATTTCTCGTGGAACCTCTACCTTGGTGTTTCCTTCCTTTACGTAATTCTTGTGTGGGGTTCTAACAATTTTCCCTTTCCTTCATGCTGCCTATTCCATTCCCATTCCTACTTTCAATTTAGGTTTGGTTAATTCTCAGGACTTCCATTTTTGGGTCAAGGATCAACTACCCTAGTCAACAATGGTAGACTCAAAAGGCCTAGAGTTGAACCCTAAGCTCTGATACCAAATGTAATAACCCATTCCAAATTATTACTTAATTAATATTATTATAAATGACACATGAATATACTCCAATTTAAAAAGACAACACTAGTGGCTATTGTCAATCATAGCTACACATGTCCATTTAAAATGAGTCAAAATTCTTATATTCACTTCAAAAGTCAAATTACAATATAAATTTTCACTTGGATCCTAAGGCCACAATGTCATCACATAGTTCATTTTCTATCAAGTACATAAACAATTTTTACATCAAGTTACAACATAGACTCTAATAGTCTGGTGAACAACTAAGGTTCTTCTTCAACGCTCACCTCTAGTAGTGGATGAGAACAAGGTTCAAGCACTTTACTGCCCAACCACGAAGCTTACGCTTCCCCGTTGTTCTTCTAACTTGAAGAATTCTTGACCTTGCATAGAAAGTTTAGCAAGAGAACAACCTGTAAGGTGGATTCTGGTGTGTTCCCAAACATCAACATGCAATTTTTATCTATATGCTAAAAAAGAAAGTGCAAGATCTATGCTAGGAATGGCAGAAAGTGAAATCACAGAGTTCATTCATGCATACATAATAAAAAATATTGTTTGGCCAAGCATAATAAGTGTGTTGCAACAACAACAAACAATAGGTTTTGGTAAAGAAAACTTATACTCTTTGACTCCATTTCGGAACCCATCCCAGAAGGTAACTTTCTACTATAATAGCTTTCTACCCTCTAGCACCAACTACCCACAAATGCTCTAGTCAACTAAGGTATCATTGTTCTATTCAAGTATGAAATATCCATTCATAAATGTCTTCAAGAAGAGAAAAAATATAGATTTATACTCAAATAGAAAATCAGAATTGATGATTCACAGAGTATTTCAATAATCAGTCATATCATTCTTATAACTAGTTTCTACTTAATAGCTTAAGCATTTTTCTTTAAATTGTACTAAGAACAAAAGAAGGCATGTCACAAGTATGTGTATGTACATAGACGAATTCTATGTGCAAACACATATATGTTCCTACTAATGTTTAAGTTTGTGCATACATTCAAAAATAATCTTTAATTTAGATTCCAATCTTAGATAGTGTTCTAATTGACATTACATTGTCAAGTTAACAAAATAGAACAAGTCTTATGCTAACAGTTTCACACATACTATTTAAGCATTTTCACTACTATGTTTCTATAACATTTGTTGTCTACTTAAAGAAAATTCATTGTTTAAGAAAATCAAGTACTATTTCCTACTAAATAGTTGTAAAAATAGTTGTTTGCATATGTACATTCATATTTTGAATAGAAGAAATTTTGTTTCCTATTAAACAGTTGAAAAACTACTTGTTTGCATATGTGCATTCATAGTTTGAACAGAAGAATTGTCATTTCCTACTAAATAGTTATAAGCAAGCTACTCAATTATGTACATTCATCATTTAAACAATTATAAATCATGTTGTTTCAGCTATAAAGATAACTTTTAAACTCAACAGAGTTGCATGCAAAAGAACATCCACATTCCTTTTTCAATGAATAACATATATATAAAATCAAATATTGTCATTTTCTCTATTACAGATCTCTAGGTATTCACATGAGAAATGATCATTTTACAAGCATGTGTTCACTGTTAAACAGAAGGAACAAAATGGTTCTTTCACATTGCATAGAAAATAATGAAGTCAAAATTGCCCTGTTTCATACAAAAGGACAGAATGACTAATGTTTAGATAATAATCAGGCCCTATAGGCTGCAACAATAAACTATGGTTGCTCGGATTCAACCTATCCTCAAAGGGGTCAAGATCCTCCTTCCTAAACATCATTAATATATTAGAAATTTTCCCATGTAGCTTACTGTTTTAATACCATGCATGCAGAGATATCCTACATGTCGACCTTGTATGTATTCAATCATGGATTTCATGCCTCTATTCTCATTGAACAGGTTTGAATCTTTACCAAAAGACAACATTTATCCATTTCAAGGCTTTGAAACATTTGAAACAGCCCCCTTTGTTGTTATCATCCCATTCGATAACATGGTTTGGGTAAAATACAAGAAAATACAGTATTTAGAGGGGTCTCCCAGATCGTAATCAATCTTACACAAAATAAATAATGACAAAATTTACATTGTCATTGGATTTAAATCTGATAGCCATATTGGTTATACATTTTAAAAGCTAAACAAGTTAAAGACTGAGCTCTTGAGGCTCGTCGAGCCTCGGCCAGCCGCTAGGGAGGAAACAAACCTTAAGAAAATAAAACATAGGGTTATAAGCCCTCCTTCATGGGATCACTAAGAAATCCACAACAATGTATCTTCTTTATAATATACAGTGGAACAGAATAGAAATTTTGATGGTCATTGCATCGCTTGCACGTGGGTGTGATCTTAAAGAAAATAGCTTGAACTTATCATTTTAAGGCTTGACTGAGCTCAGAGAGCTAGCCGCATGGATTCTAAAGGAAAGAACTCATACTTTACAATGTAGGTCGAGCGACCCATAGTGGTTGTCACCATGCCATATTGCCTAAGGCCATGGCATTCCTCTAAATACACTTATTGTAGAATAATAAATAAATTGACATAGAGTAATAGGATATCATTTGATAATAAAGAAGGAAAGACAGAAAATCAAGTTTTGTATTCTTTGCAAGGTTTGGATTGCCTCAAATATTGCAATCGATTAAGTTATCTCTAGATTTTTCCCAAGATTTTCTCTGCTTTTTCCTTCCCAATGACCCACTTCTTCCTAAGCTATTTTTCTCACACTGCCTGTGTGTTCAAAATGGAAACAACAATCTATATTTTTGCATGCCTCTAGTAGAGGCTTTATGGCCTTGTCGTCAGCCACTACATATTCAAATATCACTATTAATTCCATGGAAGTCCATAATTCCATAATCTTATTCGATTTAATTGATCCACAGAATTTATCACCTAATTCAGCACACCCACACACACACACAAATCTCATACTCCATTTAAGTTTGTCCCATATCCATATATATATATATATATATATATATATCTATATTTATATTTTATGGCCCATTATTATTACGTACTACTATATCCAACCCACCACACACACACACCCTGTTATATGTATATACTGCATATACCATATGTCTGTATGTATGTATTTCTGTATGGTAAAAACACTATGTCACAAATTGTGCCAAAAATTCCTGATAGCCAATGTGTGTCTTAGTATTTATATTATCTATATATGTGTATTATATACACTCACAACACATGTACTTCATATACATATGTATATATGTATATATTATATATATATATATATGTATATATATATGTATATATATGTATATATGGTATATATATATATATATATATGTATATATATATGTATATATATATGTATATATATATATATATATGTATATATATATATATATGTATATATGGGAATATTATGTAGATGTGTACATATGTATGCATACATATGTATATATATGTACATATATATTATATATATGTATAAAATATATATATGTACATATACATATATATATGTATATACATATATGCATATATATAAATACATATATATACATATATAAATATATATATATATATACTATATATATATATTAAAAAGGAAGTTTCTTTTGTTTCTTTAAAAAGTTCAAATAGACAAATTTTATATCTACAAGCCATATATTTTCAAACACTAAAATAGTTCAAATTAGGAGATTTCGTTCTCTGAAATATGCAATTTTATTTAAATGCAAGTCATCATGTCTTTTGTGGGGTGTGCACCCAAATTCCAACTAGCTTATTGTTTGATCTGGCTAAACAATCCTACTTCAACCGTGTTCTCATCCTTCAACCTGTCACCTTGCAACTACACACACTTGCACTTGAAAATTGATCAGTAACATTCAATTCTTGATGACATAAAAAAATATTTTCCAAAAATTCATAAAGTCAATTATTAGTTGAAACTCCTTATATTCAATTTTTGAATTTTCCATAATCTCCATTTAATATTTAATTGAATCTCATCAATAATTCAATTTTCCACATTTAAATAAATATGAAATAAAATTGGGTTATGACATCCTTCCCCTCTTGGAAGAGACATCGTCTCGATGTCAAAAAGGTCAAATAAATCAACATCATATCAAATTTTGATCATTTATTTCTATTTCAACATCTCATCAAAATATATGTCTATTTCAACATCACATGAAATATATGTCTATTTCAACATCATTTCAGATTATATGTCTATTTCAACATCACATGCAATATATGTCTATTTCAACATCATTTCAAAATATATGTCTATTTCAACATCACATGAAATATATGTCTATTTCAACATCAAAATTTTAAAGCATGAAATATCATAGTATCTCAAACCAAAAATCTCAAACAAAATTACAAAGTTTTTTTTCAAGAAAGCAAGTGTGGAAAGGAGTGTTCTATTTCTTCTGCATCCCCCCAAGTATCACTATCCTCTGAGTACTAATCTCATTGGACCTTTTACTAAGCAATATCTCTTCTTCACAACTTAGCGTTGTGTCTATCCAGGATTCTAATGAGCTCCACTAGCACCACTCTTGGATCCTATACCTGCAAGGATTTCCAATCAAGAACATGAGTCACATCAGGATGATATGGCTTAAGCAAGGAAACATGAAACACATTATGAAGTCAAGCTAGAGTAGGTGGTAGAATTAGTCTATAAGCAACTAGGTTAATCACTTCCAAGACTTTAAATGGTCCCACATATCTCGGGGCCAACTTGGAAGACTTTCCAAAATTAATAGAGCTCTTATGAGGTTTAAATCTCAAGAAAACTTTCTCCCCTGTTGTGAACTGTCTAAGAGTTTATTTCTTGTCGATATAACTCTTTTGTCGGTCTGCCACCTCTTTCAATCTGCTCTTAATGACCCTCATTTGTTCTTATGTTTCCTTAAGCATTTTATGTCCTACTATGATCCTATCCTCCAACTTATCCCAATTGATGAGGGTACGAAACTTTCACCCATACAAGGCCTCAAATGGTGTCATGCCTAAGGATTTATAATAGGATTTATTGTAAGTAAACTCTACCAAAGTCAAATATTCTTCCCACTTATACTATTGGTCCATACAATTCATTCAGAGGAGATCTTTGACTACCTGATTCACCCTCTTTGTCTGTTCATTAGTGTGACGATGATAAGATGAGCTAAAATTCAATTTAGTCCTTAATGATTCATTCAAGGTCATCCAAAACCTTGAGGTCATCTTTGTGTCCCTGTCAGATATGATAGTCTCTGGTACTCCATGCAAACGGAAGATTTCCTAGACAAATTTCTTAGCTAGGTTCAATGATCCATCCTTAAGGTTTCCTAGAATGAAATGTGCAACCTTGGTCAACTTATCAATCACTACCAAGATGGCATCATGCTTATTCTTCCTCAATGGCAACCCTTGTACAAAATCCATACTGATCACCTGCCATTTATACTTAGGTATTTCATGAGGATACAATAACCCGATTGGGTGTGCATGCTCAGCCTTGACTCACTGGCACTCTAACCATATGGTTACGTACTCCACTACATCCTTCTTGAGTTTAGGCAAAAAATACAGATTCTTCAACTCCACGATTATCTTGGATCGTTCAGGGTGTCCTGAATAAGGTGCATTGTGAACTTCTTCCAAAAACCAACTTCCTTAGCTCTCTAGAGTTGGGAATGTACATTCTTCTCTAGTACCTCAAAATACTATCTGGTTTGACCTCGTAACCATCAAACTGATGATCCGAAGGATTTTCTGCTAGGGTGTTCTTCACTCTTTCATAGTGCCCATCCCCTGGTAGATTCTGTATTACTTGTCGCCTCAAGTTATACCTTGTTGAGATCATGGCTCTCATATTTCTTTGTCTACTAAGAGCAACAACCACCATATTCTCCTTTCCTTTTATGTATTAAATTCCAAAATCATACTCACTAAGGAATTCTAGCCACCTTCTTTGTTGTGCATTGAGGTTTGGCTGGGTAAATATGTATCTCAACCCCAAGTGGTTTTTCTTGAGTTCAAATGGCTTTCCCAAAAGCTAATACCTTCACATTAGTAAGGAATGAACTATGGCTTCCAATTCCAAATCATGAGGCACATAGTTTACTTCGTGTTGCTTAAGCTTTCTTGATTCATATGCCACTACTTGTTCATCTTGCATTAATACTGCTCCCAATCCTTCTTCAGAGGAATTTGTGATTACTTTGAATCTCCCATTAGGATCATGGATAGTTAACGATGGTGTTGTCATGAGCCTCTCCTTCAAGAGTTGGAATGCTTGCTCGTATTTCTTGATTGATTCAAACAGTGTTCCCTTCCTTTGGTGTGAGGTAATAGGAGATGCAATTTAGGAGAACCCTTGCACAAACTTCCTATAGTATCATGTGAGGTCCATGAAGCTATGGACTTCTGACACATTCTAAGGAACTTTCCATTCTACGATTGCCTTGAACTTTTAGGGGTCTATGGAAACTCCTTCTGCTAAAATGATATGGCCCAAATAGTGCACTCTATCCTGATATAATGAGCACTTGGATAGCTTCCCAAAGAGTTTCCTTTCTTTCAGTCATTGAAAAACTATCCTCAAGTGCCTATCATGCTCTTTGATAGTCTTTGGGTAGACTAAGATTTCATCAATAAAGATCATAATAAAATCATCCAAGCAGTCTTTGAATATGCTATTCATAAGGTTCATAAAGGTTGTTGGTGCATTAGTAAAACTGAAAGGTACCACTATGAAATTGTAATGTCCATACCGAGTTCTAGATGCAGTCTTTAGAATATCTTCTTCCTTAATCCTCAATTGATGGTACCTCGATCTGAGATCTATCTTGGAGAACACCATTGCTCCCTTCATTTGATCAAATAGCTCATCAATCCTTAGGAGTTGGTACTGATTCTTGATGGTAACCTTGTTCAACATCGGATAATCTATACACAAACGCAAAGTTCCATCCTTCTTTTTCACAAAAATAATTGGAACTCCCAAAGGAGACACACTAGTTCTTATGAGTCACTTTCCCAATAGTTCCATTATTTGGGTCTTCAACTCATAAATTTGTGTTCTCGTCATTTGATAAGGTGCCTTGGATTGAGACGTAGCTCTTGGGACTAGGTCGATGGAAAAATTGAATTCCTGCTTTAGAGGCAACTCCGTAAGTTCTTTAGGGAATACGTCTTGTAACTCCTTAGGAATAAGATAGTCATCTAAATTTGGCTCCTTGTTGTTAGGATTACTAACATCCACTGCATAAATTGCACACCCTTTTCAATGAGCCTTCTTGAGCTACATTGCATAAACCTGTCTAAGCTCTAAGGATCTTTGCATTCCACAAACCTCAACTATTTTTCCATAATCATCCAGATAGTTGACCATTATCCTCATAGTTCACTATAGCTTTATGCTCATTTAACCAATTTATTCCCAAAATTACATCATATGAGCCTAAGGGTGCCACATACAAGTTGACATGAGTTTGAAAAGTTGGAAATTCTAACACATTGCAAAAGAGATAGGTATCTATCCTCCACTCTACATGATTACCTTACTAGACAGCCCATGATTTTTCCATGTACCTAGGACTAATGGGTATCTTAGATATTATTCTAAGATCTTCAAAACATTCAGTAGCTCCAATATCAATTAAGATAGAGACATTTTGGCCATAGAGCTTACCCGTAGCTGAATTGGTGAAGCCTGCTATTCTACATGTCTATTGTCCATTACAGCGTGGATCTGGCGATTCTTCTAATAGCTTCCTTCCCTTTGGAAGTTTGTCCACTAAGTATAATTTGAGGTATATTGATTGCCTCCATAAGTATAGCATCCATCTTAAGGTTCTTTATGACCTCCTGGATTTTCCTCTCTAAGGCCTTTCTACTTTTGGTCGTCCTTACCCTTGCTTTTATTTTATTTCTTGTTCTTTCCACAATTACCATCTTCACCTTTGTCTTGCAATTTACTTCCCCTCTTGAGATTACAAATCTAATGGCTCTTGTCTCCCTTATGAAATTTCTTCTTTTCATACCAAGACTTAGAACTTGAATCATTGTGAAGATTGGATAACTGATGTAGCTTTTATTCTTGTTTGTTGGCTTTCTGAAAAACTTCATTCATGGTTTGAGGTTCATGCATATCCACCTCAGCTCCTATGTGGGGTCTAATTCCCATTATAAATTTCTAAATACAGAACTATTCATCCCCCTGTTACTGAGGCACATACCTCAAAGAGTTTGTGAACTTTTCTCAATACTGAATTACAGTCATATTTCCCTTTGTTAAGTTCTAAAATTTCATCATTTTCTTGTCAAAGAAAAGCTACAATAACCATCTTTTATTGAAATCTAGGAGGAAGAGTTCCCAAGTGATCTCAGCAAGCTGTAGATTTTATTCTAACTTCTCATTATCCCACCACGTCATTGCTTCACCTAAGAGCCGATATGTAGCCCATGTCACCTTAGTTTGTTCAAAAAGGTTACGGAGCCCAAAATATTTTTCCATTTATATAACCCAAGCTTCAACTCTGGTTCCAATAGCTTTACCATCAAACTTGGGCAGTGCTACTCTTTTAAGGTCTTTTCCAAGCTCTTCCTTAATTCACCCTCATGGACCTGCCCCTGGACCACCGTTTCCTTGATTTCCTTCTACATTCTTGCGGTCTCGGTCCTTGCATGCCACTCAGACTTCTTGCTCTATGTGCTCCATGTGAGACTCTTTCCAATTCAGAAGCTCTAGAATATGCTCCAGTCTCTTGTTCAGTTCATTATTGGGACCATTACCACCCTCATATTTCCTGGTGGTCACCATGATGTCCCACACTTATCCTACAACACAGTCACATTTATCGCATCTTAACACAAGGTTCTACGAATAAATGTTCTTATGTTGCATCACATAATTTTCATATGCATACATCCTTCAACATAGAATACATACACATTCAAGCAAGATACACACATTTTAGAGTCTCTCATTGAACACACCAAAAAAATATTATATGATTTTATTTATATTTACGGTGAGTCAATAGACGTTTATTTACATTAGGCTTTGAGTTACATCATTCTAATTTCTTGATATCAGAAAGAGGACATTCCTCTAGATCATCATCTAAGTTTACATCAAACTTTACAGAAGAGGATGGTTGATCATGTAGGCTCTCTTTTTCCTCTTTGGTCAACAAGGGTGCATTAGGTCCACATCCGAGAGGCCAGTCCAAGATTGCAGAAGGCCTTTTGATCTTTGGTGTTTGCCTCTCCTCAATCTTCAAGCCTCTCTCTAGCTTGATTCGTGTAAGAGCCCAAGCAAGAGTTTCGTCATCAGGAATTTTTGGTGGAACCTCTACCTTGGTGTTTCCTTCCTTTACGTCATTCTTGCATGGGGTTCTAATATTTTTCCCTTTCCTTCATCATGCCTTTGACCTTCCCATTACTGCATTCAATTTAGGTTTTGTCAATTCTCAGGACTTCAATTTTTGGGTCAAGGGTCAACTACCCTAGTCAACTATGGTAGACTCAAAAGGCCTAGAGTTGAACCCTAAGCTCCAATATCAAATGTAATAACCCATTCCAAATTATTACTTAATTAATATTATTATAAATGACACATAAATATACTTCAATTTAAAAAAGACAACAATAATGGCTCAGTCATAGCTACACATGTCAATTTAAAATGATTCAAGATTCTTATATTCACTTCAAAACTCAAATTACAATATCTAGTTTCACTTGGCTCTTAAGGCCACAATTTCATTACATAGTACATTTTCTATCAAGTGCATAAATTATTTTTACATCAAGTTACAGCATAGACTGTAATAGTCTAGTGAACAACTAAGGTTCTTCTTCAATGCTCGCCTCTATTGGTGAATGAGAACATGGTTGAAGTGCTTTACTGCCCAACCATGAAGCTTACGCTTCCCTAGTATTCTTCTAACTTGAAGAATTCCTGACCCTACACAAAAAAAATAGCAAGAGAACAACCTACAAGGTGGAATCTTGTGTGTTCCCAAACATCAACATGCAATTTCTATCTATATGCTAGAAAAGAAAGTGCAAGATCTATGCTAGGAATGACAGAGTGAAATCACAGAGTTCATTCATGTCATACACAATGAACAATATTGCTTGGAAAAGCATAATAAGTGTGTTGCAACAATAGAAAACAATAGGTTCTAGTAGAACAGACCTATACTCTCTAAAGTTCCATTTCAACACCCATCCCAAAAGGTAACTTTCTACTATAACAACTTTCTACCCTCTAGCAGAAACTACCCATAGATGCTCTAGTCAACTGAGGTATCACCATTCTATTCAAGTATCAAATATCCATCATAAATTTCCTCAAGAAGAGACAAAATACAGATCTATACTCAAACACAAAATCAGAATTGATGATTCACAGAGTATTTCAGTAATCAGTCATATTGAATTCTTGTGACTAGTTTCTACTTAACAACTTAAGCATTTTTCTTTAAATTGTAC
Organism: Sequoia sempervirens; assembly: GCA_007258455.2. NCBI lineage: Eukaryota > Viridiplantae > Streptophyta > Pinopsida > Cupressales > Cupressaceae > Sequoia > Sequoia sempervirens. The sequence goes on along the minus strand of VDFB02379711.1, from coordinate 189,976,773 downwards.
TAAAACAAAAGAAGGTATGTTACAAGTATGTGTATGTACATAAATGAAGTCTATGTGCATACACATATATGTGCCTACTAATGTTTAAGTTTATTCATACATTCTAAAATAATCTTTAATTAAAATTGCAATCTTAGATAGTGTTATAATTGACGTTACATTGTCAAGTTAAGAAAACTGAACAAGTCTTGTGCTAATAGTTTCACATATACTGTTTAAGCATTTTCACTACTGTGTTTCTATAACATTTGTTGTTTACTTAAATAAAATACATTGTTTAAGAAAATTGAGTACTATTTCCTACTAAACAGCTGCAAAACTAGTTGTTTGCATATGTAAATTCATAGTTTGAATAGAAAAAATGTTGTTTCCTACTAAATAGTTGCTAAACTAGCTGTTTGCATATGTACATTCATGGTTTGAATAGAAGATAAGTTGTTTCCTACTAAATAGTTATAAACAAGCTGCTCACTTATGTACATTCATCATTTAAACAATTATAAATCATGTTGTTTCAGCTATAAAGATAACTTTTAAACTCAATAGAGTTGCATGAAAAAGAACATCCACATTCTTTTTTCAATGAATCAGATATATGTAAAATTAAGTATTGTCATTTTCTCTGTTACAGATCTCTAGCTGCTCACATGAGAAATTATCATTTTACAAGCATGTGTTCATTGTTAAATAGAAGAAACAAAATAGAAAATAATCAAGTCAAAATTGCCCTATTTCATACATAAGGACAGAATGCCTAATCTTCAGATAATAATCAGGCCCTATAGGTTGCAACAACAAACTATGGTTTCTTAGAGTCAACCAATCCTCAAAGGGGTCGAGATCCTCCTTCCTAAACATCATTAATATATTAGAAACTTTCCCATGTAGCTTATTATTTTAATACCATGCATGTAGAGACATTGTACATGTCGAGCTTGTATGTATTTAATCATGGATTTCATGCCTCTGTTCTCATCGAACAAGGTCAAATCTTTATCAAAAGATAGTTCCTTTATACATTGCAAGGCTTAGAAACATTGGACACAGTCCTCTATGTTGTTATCATCCCATTCAATAACATGCTTCGGATAAAATACAAGAAAATGTACAATATTTAGAGGGGTCTCCCAGATCTTAATCGATCCTACACAAAATAAATAACGATAACGTTTACACTATCTTTGGATTTAAATCATATAGCCATACTGGCTATACATTTTAAAAGCTAAACAAGTTAAAAATTGGGCTCTTGAGCCTTGTCGAACCTTGGCCAACCGCTAAGGAGGAAACAAACCTTAAGAAAATAAAATGTAGGGTTATAAACCCTCCTTCATGGGATCACTGAGTGGTCCACAACAATGTATCTTCTTTATAATATATAGTGGAATGGAATAGAAATTTTGATGCCCATTGCATAGCTTTTACGTGGGTGCGATCTTAAAGAAAACAACCTGAACTTATCATTTTAAGGCTTGGCTTAGCTCAGAGAGCTAGCCACATGGCTTCTAAAGGAAATAACTCATACTTTATAATGCAGGTCGAGTGACCCACAGTGGTCGTTGCCATGCCATATGGCCCAAGGCCATGGAATTCCTCTAAATGCATTTACTATACAATAATAAACAAATCAACATACAAAGTGATAGGATATCATTTCATAATAAGGAAGGAAAGACACAAAATCAAGTTTTGTATTCTTTGCAAGGTTCGGATTACCTCAAATATTTCAATCGATTAAGTTATCTCTAGATTTTTCCCACAAGTTTCTCTACTTTTTCCTTCCCAATGACCCACTTCTTCTTGAGCTTTTTCGCCCACACTGCCTGTGTGTTCAAAATGGAAACAACAATCTATATTTTTGCATGCCTCTAGCGGAGGCGTTATGGCCTTGCCACCGGCCACTACATATTCAAATATCACTATTAATTTCATGTTAGTCCATACTGCCATAATCTTATACGATTTAATTGACAGCTCAACATTAGAATTCTATCATTTATCGAATTGAATTTGACACATTTAAGTTTTAATATGCATTCGAATATATATATATGTGTGTGTGTGTGTGTAGAGATATATATATATATTCTATGTTTATTTAAATGGTTCCATTCTTATTTACCATACTTTCTACTATTGCATACACATGTATGTATGTATGTATGTATGTATGTATGTATGTATTAGAATCTTATTTACATGCATACGTATATGTGTGTGTGCGTGTATATTTATATGTATATATACTTTCATGTATAATTGTTTGTTATGGCTTACAATTTCCATACATTATTACTTACAATAGGGAGCTTAAATTTAAATTTGAGTAGCTATATATTTTTATAAAGGAAGTTTCCTTTGTTTCTTCAAACAAAAATTTCAAATAGATAAATTTTGTATCTACAAACCATATATTTTCAAACACTGTAACAGTTCAAATTAGGAGATTTCATTCTCTGATATATGCAATTTGATTCAAATGCAAGTCATCATGCCTTTTTTGGTGTGTGCACCCAGATTCCAACTAGCTTACCATTTGATTCAGATAAACAATCCTACTTCAACTGTGTTCTCATCCTTCAACCTTTCACCCTGCAACTGCACACACTTGCACTTGCAAATTGATCAGTAGCGTTCAATTCTTGATGACATCTAAAAATATTTTCCAGAAATTCACAAAGTCAATTATCAGTCAACTCATATTCAATTTTTTAATTTTCCAGAATCTCCATTTAATATTTAATTGAATCTCATCAATAATTCAATTTTCCATATTTAAATAAATATGAAATAAAATTTGGATATGCCAAATTCTTAGATGAAGAAGAAGAAGTTGAAGTTGAAGAGAAAGAAGAAACACTAGAAAATCTCATCAAGACTCCTACAAATTATGTTCAAATAAATCATTCATAATATGATATCATTGGTGACAAGGATGAATGAGTGTTGACCAGAAGAAGGCTTGCAAAGGAAAGTGAACAAGTTAACTTTTGTTTGTTATCAAGGGTAGAAACTAAAATTTTTGTTGATGCCAGCAAGGATGAAGGATGGTTGCAAGAAATGGAAGAAGAGTTGAATTAGATTGAGAAGAATAAAACTTGGTAATTGGTTCCAAGGCCTAAAAATAAGAATGTGATAGGAACTAAGTGGGTATTCAAGAATAAGTTGAATGAAGATGGTGAAGTTGTTAGAAACAAGGAAAGTATGGTATGTAAAGGATCTTCATAGGTAGAAGGTATTGATTTTGAGGAGACTTTTGTTCCAGCTGCAAGGATGGAAGCTATCAGAATGTTTCTTTTTTTTTTCCTAAGAGGACTTCAAGGTTTATCAAATGGATGTCAAGTTAGCCTTCCTCAATGGAGATTTGGAAGAAGTGTACATAGAGTAACCTAAAGGATTTTGGTTGTCAAAAGAACCAAACATGGTGTGCAGACTCAAAAAGGAATTGTATGGTCTCAAACAAGCTCCTAGAGCTTGGTATGCAAGGTTGGATAAGTACTTGCTTCAACAAGGATTCAAAAAAGGTACCACAAATAGTAACCTTTATTTCAAGATTGAGGATGAGATAATTTTGATAGTTGTTGTGTATGTCAAGATGATATTATCTTT
>VDFB02379711.1:189878422-189973064 GCA_007258455.2 Sequoia sempervirens | reverse complement strand
AGCACATGGTTTTGTGCTAGTTGTATTGGTCCATGGTTTTGGAGCTCATGTTTTTGAGCCCATGGTTTTGCATGTATGGAAGTCTATATAATGGCTTGGTGACTCCATTGTATGTGTGGCTGGTTGAAGCCTCCGGGTTCAACCCAGTTGGGGCTGAGGGTTAATATGAAGATCTCCATTGCTGGTTTTTCCCAGTTTGAGGTTTTCCAGGGTAAATCACTTTGTTGTGATTGTGTTCTTGTTCCATGCTTGATTTGTGTTTCTATTTTTATTCTTCATCTAGTTCCTAACAAGTGGTATCAGAGCAAGGTTTTGGGATTTTCTTTTTGCTTGCATGTGTGGGTTTGTGAGTTGCATGTACTTGCATGGACTTGCATGTGGCTTGTATGTGCTTGCATGTTGATGCATGTAAGATTTCCTAGTGTTTAAGGTTCTGGGTATTTCTTCTGTGAAGATTTCTTAGCCTAACAAGTTTGAGGAAGTTTGAAAGAATCAACTGAAGATTAAGTCTTGGAGAAGTATTGAGCAATCCGACGGATGCATTGATGAAGAAAGTATAATGGGAGAAGTTCGAGCATGTGTGCAGCTGAAATGTTAACAAAGCGACGCGGTGAATGCGCTTATTCTAGTTGTGATGGAGGTCTTGTTTGGCTTTCAAGATGAAGTTGGATTTCTCTCAATTTTTTCAAGATAGAAAGTTGAGAAAGTCTGTGCACGATTGGTCATGGTTGCTGTTGTAGGCATGTTTCCTAGTTATTTAGTCATTGTATGCAGGTGCTCGCAGCCAAGACTAGCTGTAGCAAGAACAAAATTGTAATGGAGTTGTATGTAAAATTTAATATATGTATTTGGGCTAATGGCTGTAAGACCTTGTATGGCTTGCTCAATCCTTGAAAGGGAAGGCCTGGTAAGAGAGGAGTTCTCCTAGGTGGTAAGGGGGCTTAGAGTCATGTGGATTCCTAGTTTGATGTCAATCTCGGTGACAGAGAGGGCATTGCACTTGGTGCTTGTGAAAGGGGGGTTTGGTGCTAACCCCAAGACCAAGTTTAAAGGGGGGATTTTTGGGTTAAACTAGTTCTTGGGTTAGATTTAGTGGATTAACCTTTAGTGGTCTTTACCACATGGTTTTGTGCTAGTTGTATTGGTCCATGGTTTTGGAGCCCATGGTTTTGCATGTATGGAAGTCTATATAATGGCTTGGTGACTCCATTGTATGTGTGACTAGTTGAAGCCTCCAGGGTCAGCCCAGTTGGGGCTGAGGGTTAATATGAAGATCTTCATTGCTAGTTTTCCCCTGATTTGGGGTTTTCCAAGGTAAATCAATTTGTTGTGATTGTGTTCTTGTTCCATGCTTGATTTGTGTTTCTATTTTTATTCTTCATTTGGGTCCTAACAATAACCATGAAATTTAATACCCTGCCAAAGAGTTCCTAAGTCGACACATGCAGAGACAACACCTGAAATAGTTACTGAGTTGGGTTTCACGCATGCGAACCGCATTTGAGAAAAAGCTTCCAATGCTTCCTCGACATACCCATTTTGGGTGCAGCCTGTAACAATTGCATTCCATGAGTTCATGTCCGGTTTTAAACCCGATAACTACATTCGATTTAAAAGTTTCAAGGCTTCATCGCACTACCCATTTTGTGCAAATCCAGCCATCATTGCATCTTTAAAACAAATTATGTATATGAATAAAATAAAAATATGAAAAAAAAACTTTACATATCCTACAACCTTTTCATTTGGTGAAACCACATTCCTTTGAGGCATTTTGTCAAACAATTCATGTGTGTGTCTTTGGTTCCACGTTTTGTAGGCAAGTCCAATGTTGCAGTTGCAACTTCAACATGTGAGAAGATCCCTTATCCTTCAAGCTTAAATGAATGACCATGCATTGTTCCAAACTAACATTTTGGTACGAAATGCAGGGAGTTCTGACCAAGGTCACGTGTTTCAAGGCTATACACCTGCCAATGGTTTTCCTGAAAGTTACTCTTATTCAGGTGAATACCATGGAAATAAGCAAAGGAAATTATTTTTAGAAGAATATATATGCGTGGACACAGCCAAGCTAGCTCCATTGAGGGTCTCGGCCTACGCGACCCCAGTGAGGTGTATTATCCCTCTTAAGAGTGCTACCCTCCTCTTGGCTACCTGATTTAGTGACTCACCTCTCCTCTCCTTGCCAGGAGACGACGTCCACTCAGCCTTTTTAATGCTTTTTCGACAGGAGCCATTCGACAGGTGATTGCAACAAAATGGAGAGCATTCGAGGAAATTATAAAAATGAAAAGCAAGCTGGTCACATGCATTGTCTAGTTTGCATTACATCTCTTAATGTTTTCACATGAATGCACGAAAAGAATAACTCCATTTAAACCTTCTTTTCCTTTCTCCTGCAATTAAAACTGATAAAGTCTGGTTATTTCTATATAGAGCTGAAATCCAGGCTTACTTAGCTCAAAGCGTGCTTTGCAATTGTTTTGAAAGACAAAAGGCGTAGAAGCGATAGGAGAAAGAGGAGCAAGAAAGAAGAGAGCATGTAACTTGCTGCGGATAACTCTCTTCATGATCAGAAAATGTGGATGACTCTCTTCATGATAAAAAAATGCCTGTTGAAGCGCAAGGATTTGCTAGAATTAGACGTGCGCGTAAGAGGTTAAGTGTTCGCCAAGATATTCAGAAATTTGATGTCTCATCGAACCCCCACATCTAATTCTCGTAGATTGGACCTCAAAGAATACGAATTTTCATGCTCCAACTCCCATGCAACCCCTGTTCTAAGACACTTTGCAAACAAAATAATGCACCGCCACAATTGTCTTTCCTGTTTTCAGCCTGATTTTTCCTTTGAAGACAAATATGAGTCCCCAAAATTTGTGGTGAGCCCTTGCACGATTACATAAGGTGTCATCGTTCACCTTGTGATTGCATCCAATCTGTTTGCCTCGGTTGTGAAGAAGCTATTAAAAGAACATACAGACAATCAAATAACACAGAATGTATGTGGTTCGGCCGTAGCCTACGTCCACGGGAGAAGAGAGAGAGAGGGATTATTATTCATTGTGTGTCTGGAGATTACAACGAATCTACATATAAAGAGTTACAACAGCCTTTAATTAGGCAGGCACAGATTAAGATAAATCCCACAATTCATGCACTCTCCATAAATAGCTCAAGATATAGATAATTACAAATCCCGCAAATCTCTCTGAATCTCTCTTCTCCAACACTCCCCCTCAAGTTGGTGCGAAAATGTCAATAGAGCCCAACTTGGACAATACTTCTTGAAACTTGAGAGCCGGAAGACCTTTTGTAAATATATCTGCCAATTGCTGAGTTGTAGGGACAAAGGTTGTGCGGATGACATTGGCTTGCACATTCTCTCAAACAAAATGGCAGTCAACTTCAATATGTTTAGTGCGCTCATGAAATACTGGATTTGAAGCAATATGCATGGCAGCCTGATTATCACAAAATAATTCAGTTGGTAGAGACGAACCATAACCAAGGTCTTGCAACAGAGCTCGAAGCCATATAATTTTACTGGTAGTTGTTGCCATCGCTCTATATTCTGCTTCAGCACTTGAACGAGCAACAACATTCTATTTTTTACTTTTCCATGTGACCAAGTTACCTCCAACAAAGGTACAATATCCAGTTGTAAACCTTCGATCAATTGGAGATCCTGCCCAATCAGCATCAGTATAGGCAGTAATAGAATTATGACCAGTCTTACGCATCCATATACCTCTGCCTGGGGACCCTTTCAGATACTGTAGAATTCTGGTGATGGCCTGCATATGTTGAGCCTTGGGAGCATCCATGAAATGACTTACCAAACTTACTGCATAAGAAAGGTCAGGTCGAGTAATGGTTAAATAGATTAACCTACCGACCAACCTTTGAAACTGACCAATATCAGGCAACAATGCACCAGTATCATCTAATTTTCCTCCACTATCTATTGTTGTATCTGATGGCTTGATTCCAAATTTACCAGTTTCTTGTAACAAATCCAACACATACTTTCGTTGATTAAGAAAGATGCTATTTTTTGAGTAGGCAACTTCTAATCCAAGAAAGTACTTCAAAGTTCCCAAATCTTTAATGGCAAATCTATTGTGTAGCAAAATTTTTAGCTTAGAAATTGCATTTTGATCATCACCAGTAATGACTATATCATCAACATAAATCAGCACAACAACAATACCGGAGTTACTTCTTTTAACAAACAAAGAAGGATCGGCATTACTTCGTTTCAGCCCATTCAACATAAGGACAGAACTAAGCTTAGCATACCAGGCCCGTGGAGATTGTTTAAGCCCATAGATTGCCTTTTTTAATTTACACACTAAACCAAACTTGGCCTCTTGTGGATGCCCAGGTGGGATGCTCATGTAAACTTCTTCTTTAAGATCACCGTGCAAGAATGCATTTTTGACATCCATTTGAAACAATTTCCAGTCTTGATTGACGGCAAGAGAAATGAGGACCCGGAATGTGTTCATCTTTGCAACAGGTGCAAAGGTTTCTTGGTAATCTACGCCATATGTTTGTGTGAATCCTCTAGCAACAAGTCTGGCCTTATGCCGTTCTAAGGAACCATCACTGTTGTATTTATTTTTGTACACCCAACGACATCCAACAGTTTTCCTTCCTGGAGGTAGCTTAACAATCTCCCATGTGTTATTGTCATTAAGAGCTTGTAGCTCATCTTGCATAGACTTCCTCCAAACTGCAATGGAGTTAGCTTCTTTAAAAGTCTTAGGTTCTTGATTATGATCAACAGTACTCAAGAAAGCTAGGTGAGACTGAGAAATATTATTATAAGATAGGTGTGCCTGTATAGGATAAGATGTAGTATGATAAGTGAAGAAATCTTTCAGTCGCTCTGGAGGACGAGTTGCTCTACTCGATCGTCGAGCAGCTTGAGGAGATGTGGGGATTGGTGGTGCTTCAGGAACTTCTGCATCATGATCAGGAACAACATCTTCATTGGTAATGGTGGGAAGCAGAACCGGGTGAGACACAGACTCCCCCTGTGGCCGACTCTTAGAGTCAACACAAGCTGTAAAAAAAGATTCAGATTCCACAAAATGGACATCACGTGAAACAACAATTTTACGAGTGACTGGATCATAACATATATACCCTTTCTTAGTGGAAGAATACCCAAAAAATACACACCGAGTAGAGCGAGCTTCTAACTTATCTCTGTGTATTGCTTGCTGGTGCACATAACAAACACATCCAAATACCCTCAAGTGTGAAATGTCAGGTATCCTATTTTTGAGTATCTCCAATGGTGACTTGAACTTAATAACACGGCTGGGAAGTCGGTTGATTAAATATGCAGCAGTCAACACACCATGAGACCAATATTGTTTTGGGACCTTTGTTTGAAACATAAGGGCCCGTGCGGTTTCCAAGATTTGTCAATTCTTTCTTTCGGCCACCCCATTTTGTTGTGGAGTTCCGACACAACTTGTGTGGTGAATAATGCCTTGGCTTTGAAGATATTCTGAAAAAGATCCTTTAACATATTCGGTACCATTATCAGACCTAAAATTTTTAATTTTAGCACCAAACTGATTAAACACCATAGTATGAAAATCTTTGAAGACAGAAGTCACTTCAGTTTTTGATTTTAACAAGTATAACCATGTAGCATGAGAAAAATCATCAATGAACACAAAATATTTATATCCATCATAAGAATCAATATGGCGTTGGTCCCCATAAGTTGGAGTGAACTAATTCAAACAACTTAGTAGACATAGAAGACGAATTGACAAAAGGTAAACGCGTTTGTTTAGAAAACTGACAAACATCACAGACATCAAAATCAACAGAAGCAGAGGGACAAAGTTTTGACAAGATACGGTTGGATGGATGTCCAAGCCGTTTATGTAAAGTGTGACTTTCAATTACACCACTGGCATGATACGCCTTATTGCAGGAGTTTAGAAAGTAAAGTCCATGTGAGTATGTTCCTTTACCAATCGTCTTCTTCGACTTTCGATCCTGAAAGATGACAGATGTTGGAAAAAATATGACATCACAATTTAAAGAATTAGTAATTTTTCCAACAGACATAAGTTGAACAGGGAAGGATGGAACAACCAGAGCATCAGATGGAGCATTATGAGAAAAGAAACTAATTTTACCACTTCCTAAGCTTGAAACAATAGTTCCATTTGCAACAGAGATATCATGCTTATCAGTTTTTGGAATAAAATTGGTTACTGAGGAAGAACTATTGGCCATATGGTCTGTGGCTCCGGAATCAATAATCCAGGAATTGGAAGTAAGATAAGCATGAAGATTACCGGACACATAAGATGAAGTGGACGGACTGTTGCCAGAAGAGATGGTCTTACTGAGTTGTTGGAGAAGATGACCCAACTGATTGATTGAAAGAGACGTCTCGGCTATAGCAGCATGATCCTTCTGACCCTTGTATTCAGATTTGAGATGTGGATATAATTCCCAGCAACGATCCTTGGTATGCCCAGGTTTCTTGCAGTGATCACATTGATATAGTTCCTTCTCCTCAGCAACAACCATCAAATCATTAAACTGCGCAGATTTCCGCAATATTATCTCAACCTTGGCTTTCTGGATAGGCCGGCCTCTTGCTTCATCTCTCATGTCTATTGTAGATGTCAATATCTTTTTCTCTACAGCTAGCCCATTGTTCTTGAGAATCTCAGCAATGGTGACAACTGTAGCAATGGCCATTCCTAGAGCAGTCAGCTCCACCTCCTCGTTCAGCTGCATATATCTCTTAGCCAAATTGACATAGAAAAAGAGTGGCTTCTTCGTATTAGAGACTTGAATGCGGTTCTTCTTCTGCACTTCCTTCTCATAGATTTTCATTTTCTTGTACCTGAAGACAACAGAGAATTTGCATATCCAAAACGATTGTGGAGTCTGCTTAAAGCTATTTATATAGCCGTTATGGCAACATAAACAACAAAAAAAAATGGACCAAGAATTGATTGCACAGCAAAAAATGTGCCCCCTTTTCTGGTAAATGACGCTGCAATTTCCTTAAACCATGCACTTTATGCAGAAAAAATGCGCGCCCTTCTTTGGTACGCTGTAGATCTGTAGGCTGTGTTCTTCTGCTGCAGATCTGACTTGAATCAGGGGTTAACAAGGCCAAAAAATGACTCAAGATCACTGGAGGAAGTCGCACCCAACCGGAGGAAGCAAAAAACGCGCCCAAGAATGATTAAATCCGCACGGCCAGTGCCCAGAAGCTGATCACAAAAAATGCGCGGCCAAGAACACGCGCCAGAAATAGGAGAAAACAACTTCGTTCTTCTAGAATACGTGCCAAAAAAGTAGACACACGGCTCGAAACAATGACCCGCTCTGATACCAAGAAGAAGCTATTAAAAGAACATACAGACAATCAAATAACACAGAATGTATGTGGTTCGGCCGTAGCCTACGTCCACGGGAGAAGAGAGAGAGAGGGATTATTATTCATTGTGTGTCTGGAGATTACAACGAATCTACATATAAAGAGTTACAACAGCCTTTAATTAGGCAGGCACAGATTAAGATAAATCCCACAATTCATGCACTCTCCATAAATAGCTCAAGATATAGATAATTACAAATCCCGCAAATCTCTCTGAATCTCTCTTCTCCAATAGGTTGAGTGTTAAGCCAATGGATCCTTCTTTCCTACTACCCTTCAATCAAGCTACAAAATAGTTGAAGGAATGTCAGCCAATCATAGTTCGTCAGAATTTGAGACAATTTCTAGAGTTTTCTCGCGTGAGACAATTTATCTCAGGCTTGAGACAACTCTGTGGGCAAAGCCCACAATAAACTAAATATAAAGTTAACTAATTTTCCTTCCAAAAAAATTCTTACATTAATTGTAGGGATCTTAAAACTCTAAAGGATTGATAAGTGGCAAAAAAAAAATCCTATGCTAGTTGGAGAAATTTCTAGTCCCATCACTTGCACTCTAATCAACTTGCTATCGACCTGCCCTCTGCAATCAATGCCCATTGAGATCTGCGGCTGCTGAGATCTACGACAATGTCTATGTAGGTGACAATTTGCACCGATGGGCATCGATGGGCACCCGATGGCTGCACTGGTGCATGCCTTTGCTAACGGGTTGTACTTGTTGTCTGCCGTTGTCTCTAGCTCTTCCCGTCCAACTACGGTTGTCACCCATCACCTGCACTCTAATCAACTTATTGTCAACCTGCCCTCTGCAATCAATGCCCATTAAGATCTGTCGTTACCGAGATCTGCTACCTGATAACTCGAAGCCTGCACTTAATAAATCATAATTTTGAATTTAATTAAAAACATCATTTGATCTAGAGTGGGTCCCACCCTCAATATAGATGATGTGCCTCCACAGTTTAGGTCCATTCGATCCTTTCCTCTCAAATATCAGAGTTCACAAGTTGATTGTTAGGTTGTGCTGATATATGTATTTGTTAATAATTTTAATTTTTTTAATTTTTGGAATTGGTGTATTATAGATCTTTTAAAGATTTATAAGTATTATTTTTTATTTGATAAACTATTTTTATTTACTCAAAATTATTTACTTTTCTCTACTTAATATCGACTTTATTTTATTGATAAGTAGGAGGTATTTTTCCACAGCGTGTCAAATTATGATATTGCTATCAGGATTCAACCGTGTAGTTTCGAGTCAAACTCATTGACCCATGTTTCATGAGTAGTGGTTCAACAAGAACCCATCTCTCATGATATCGGAATGGTCCACTTAGCACTCATCGGTGATCTAGTGGGATGCCTACAGAGGTGAAGACCGGTCCGTCCCCGAGGTCACCCATCCCAAGATTGCCCGTACCAAGCACGCTTGGACTGTGGGAGTTTTCTCCCAGGTTAAGCCCGCTTTGGAGTTGTTACCTGTGGACTTTATTTTATGTTTAAAATATTTTATTTATCAGATTGTTTAATTTTTTGTCTAAACAATTTTCTTTTGTGTTCAAATCTACATGTGAGAAATTATCTCAAGTTAGTTTTGTACCTCCAAAAGATCCAAATCATTATCAATTCAAATTTAATTAGGTCTTTATTTTCAAATACGTTTTACATTTGAATTCCATAAGTCTCCTAAAATATATATAAACCACATTTTATTGAGTTCTTTAAATATGTTTTTACCTTGTTTAAATGTGTTGTGTTAATGCTCTCTGATTTTGAGTTTGAACAACAAATAATTCCTTACAAAGAGCCCAAAAGGATTAACTTACAAGCCTATTAAGAGACAGTGAGTCAACATAATTGGTGTTATTAAAACATAATAAATTACTCTAAAATTTGTTAAAAATTGTATGTATGTGTTATTACATTTTTTACTTAAAATAAATTTAATAATTTTTTGGAAAGAATAGAGATATTTTTAGCTTTAAAAAACTTCATTTTTGTTTTTTATATACCTTGAATTTCATAAAGAAAATTATATAACTTCTAGATTCTTTTAAAGATATCTTCTATATGAATATATGAAATCTAAATATTTTTTATGAATAAATTTATCTTTATTAAAAAGATATATCTTAATAATAATATAACTTTATTAATGTTTAATAAACATGACATAATTTTATAAAAAATATATTTCTTATATTTAAACTGATTTGTTTTTTTAATAATTAAAATATTTTTAATTAAAAGAAATTTCTTTTTAAGATAAAATTAAGATAACTTAATTTATGTTATATTAAAAGTAGAAGAAGATTTCACTATTAATACAATAATTTAGTAATTTAATGTGCTCAGTAAATTTCAACTTCTAGCCTTCTCAATTTCACGCTCAAACAAAAATTAAGTCTATCTCCAACACAGTTCCAAATCAGCCCCAAATTGTATTTTATACTGTTTGAAAATAGTTTAATTCTTTTTAAAATAAGTAAAATAAATTTAAAGTAAATTAGTGTATAGATTTAAAAAAAATATTAGATCTTTATTTAAAATCATGACTTTTTTAAAATATAGACATGTTAATTTTATTTTATTTAGAATGATTTAAAAATTACTTTATTTTAAATTAAAATTATTAAATATTTTTTAAAATTAAATAAAATAAGTTTAAAGTAAATTAGTGTATATTTAAAAAAAAAATTATTAGTAATTTTTTAAAATATAAATATGCTAATTTTATTTTATTGGCACTTGAGTTGGTCCTCTTTGATGTTGAAGACAGGTCTTTCTGCAACACTATGGTCACTATGGGCGTTCCAAATATATGGAAAACAAGAAATATACTGTATTATGAAATATAATGTAAATAGCTAAAAAAAAATTGAAAAAGAAAGAATTAGGCATTCTGTGTGGAAAAATAGAGAACAGAGGTGAGGGAACGGTTCTTGGAGGGGTGGAGTGAAGAAGCAAACAAAAAACAAACAACCCAATACAAAGAGAGCTTGAGTGATAGGGATGACACCGATTGGGAGAGGAGGTTCAAGTTGAGCAAATAGAAAGAGGATTTGATTCACTGGGGTGTGGTCTGCCTTGGCCTGTCTTAGTTTATTTGGGTTTTCTGCCCATGCGTAGTAGTAAGACAAACATTAACATTGATTCTCTTCATTAATGTAAAACTATACAAATCACATAAAGACTTTGTTTGGAAAAAAAAGAAGAAAAGACAATATTGAAAATAACCTGGTGCTGGCAGAAATGAAAGTAGCTCAGACTGGTCGCTCCTCAGCTATGGTATGAATGTTGGTCTAGTAAGAGAAACTTCGGCCGAATAGCAATGTAAGTTTAAAAGACCAAAGTTAATAGCGGGAAATTTAGGTGTCTTGGCCAACTTGCATTCCGTTGCAACATTGGTAGGCATTGAGGAATTAATTTGCAGCATGTCAAATTAATGGTGACATTAATGTTTGAAAAGTTTGGCGCTGCTTCGTGTTGTGGTTGTGCTTAGCTAGCAAGTTGAGTGCAGGTTTCGAGTTCAAAGGCAGCCGTAGATCTCAATGCCTCCAACCTGTGGCATTAACATTGACAAGGACAACAGGATGCAGGACAACTCGTGGACGGCAGGCTAGGCCATCAGAGGCACAATTAGCAGTAGGTATGTCAGGCATGGCAGCGATCGGATGCCCATCGATGCCCATTGTTGCAAATTGTCACCTGCATAGATAGTGCCCAAATACACTCGCCAAAAATTACAAACTAAAAAGTAGGGATTCTTATTTATGAGAAAAATATTTTGATTAATGTTGTAATTATTTTTACCTCATATAACACCTACCATACTCCATAAAATTAATACCTTAGAACCCCATTCAACCTCATCCTAAAAATGCATATCACAGAACTAAAAATAAAAAACCTACAATTTTTAATTTTTTTAATATAACCATTACATAATCACAAAATTGACCCACATGGCTGTAACCCCTCGCCCTTATAAGAAGGTAGGGGAAAGGAATAGGCCATTCATTTGAAGCTTAGTAGAATTGAATACTGTAAGTTGAATTAAATAAACAGGTCAGGCGGGTCGGTGGAAGGCAATAGGAATGCGGATCAACCTTTCTTAAAGTCATGCTTGATTTCAGCGGGAATGCCAAACTTGTTTACTCACTAAAGGGCCCCACCCTACTCTGGTTAGCTAGAAGAGGAATCAAGATATTATATATTTTATTATATGAAGAATATGCTTGATAAGACTTATTACTGACAAAAAAAACAAAATAGATTAATTATGATATTGCTATCAGGATTCAACTGTGTAGTTTCGAGTCAAACTCATTGACCCATGTTTCATGAGTAGTGGTTCAACAAGAACCCATCTCTCATGATATATCAAATATCCACTTAGGCACTCATGCATCTAGGTGATGCTCACAGAGGTGAAGCACTGGTCCATCCCGGGAGGTCACCCATCCCAGTACTGCTCCAGCTCAAGCGCACTTAACCAGGGAGTTTCTCTCCAAGGTTAAGCCCGCTTGAGTTGTTACCCCATTTGCAAAACCTTCAGCAAGTGTTGTGCCTTATGAACCATTCATAATAGAGCCCCCTTAGCTCATCAATTGATAAGTAGGAGGTACTTTTCCACAGCGTGTCAAATTATGATATTGCTATCGATTCAACCGGGTGTTTCGAGTCAAACTCATTGACCCATGTTCACGAAGTAGTGGTTCAAACAAGAACCCATCTCTACGACATCAATGGTCCACTTTAGCACTCATTGCATCTAAAGTGACGGTCAATAGAGGTGAAAGTGATCGTCCGTCCCGGGAGGTCACCCATCCACTACTCCAGCCTCAAATGCAGCGCCAACTGTGAGTTTTCTCAAGGTTCGGCTGGTTTTGTTACCCCATTGCAAAAACCTTCGCTAGTGTTGTGCCTTATTTAACCATTCATACTAGGAGCCCTTTGGAAATTTCATCAAATGATAAGTAGGAGGTATTTTTTCCACAAATAAGGTCAAATTATGATATCAAGTATCGTGGATTCCAATCGTAGTTTCGAGTCAAACTCATTGACCCATGTTTCATGAGTATTGGTTCAACAAGAACCCATCTCTCATGATATCTAATGGTCCACTTAGCACTCATTGCATCTAGGTGATGCTCACAGAGGTGAAGCACTGGTCCGTCCCGGGAGGTCACCCATCCCAGTACTGCTCCAGCTCAAGCGCGCTTAACCAGGGAGTTTTCTCCAAGGTTAAGCCCGCTTGAGTTGTTACCCCATTTGCAAAACCTTCAGCAAGTGTTGTGCCTTATGAACCATTCATAATAGAGCCCCCTTTAGCTCATCAATTGATAAGTAGGAGGTATTTTTCCACAGCGTGTCAAATTATGATATTGCTATTAGATTTAACTGCGGTAGTTTTGACAAACTCATTGATCCGCGTTTTATGAGTAGTGGTTCAACAAGAACCCATCTCTCACATATCGTCGGTCCACTTAGCACTCATTGCATCTAGGTGATGCTCACAGAGGTGAAGAATTAGTCCGGCCCCGAGGTCACTCCATCCCAAGATCGCTTGCTCGCTTTTAACTGTGGAGTTTCTTTCCAAGGTTAAGTCCGCTTGAGTTGTTACCCCATTTGAAAAACCTTCAGCAAGTGTTGTGCCTTATGAACCATTCATAATAGAGCCCCTTTAGCTCATCAATTGATAAGTAGGAGGTATTTTTCCACAGCGTGTCAAATTATGATATTGCTATCAGGATTCAACCGTAGTTTTGAGTCAAACTCATTGACCCATGTTTCATGAGTAGTGGTTCAACAAGAACCCATCTCTCATGATATCGAATGGTCCACTTAGCACTCATTGCATCTAGGTGATGCTCACAGAGGTGAAGCACTGGTCCGTCCTGGGAGGTCACCCATCCCAGTACTGCTCCAGCTCAAGTGCGCTTAACCAGGGAGTTTTCTCCAAGGTTAAGCTCGCTTGAGTTGTTACCCCATTTGCAAAACCTTCAGCAAGTGTTGTGCCTTATGAACCATTCATAATAGAGCTCCTTTAGCTCATCAATTGGCCCTATTCTGCATCCACAAGCCTTATTAAACACATTTTTTTGGAGATAATCCCGACACTTATCAAATGACCAATCATAATTCAGTGTTTTGGGTCATGTGTCCCAAATTTAGTGGTCTGGGACTCATACACCACCTTGGGATTATGAGTCCCACCTAGGTCTTGGGACCTAATTTTGAATTTCATATTAATCAAGACCTATCTTGGAGTGTGTGCCCTAGTTTTGAGCCACTGGGACTCATACGCCACTTGTGGTGTATAAGTACCACTCAAGTCAGGACCTAATTTAAATGCAATTTTTGGTGGGATTTTATCTTCCTAGATTTGATGTTGGATTGTAGTGTTTTAATTTTGAGAAATTTGACATAAATAAGCATAAATATAGGGTTATTTCACTCTTTTTCACCTAATACTTTCAAGAGAGCATTCCTAATAGCAATTTTATGATCACAAGAGTCTACAAGACTTCACAAGAGCATTCAAGAGCATTCCTAAAGAATTCAAGGGCATATTTATTCAAAAAATGTTGCAACAATTCAAGATCCATCATCATGCTAAGGTTATCAAACATCAAGCATGTTGTTGAGCTAGTGTTGTGATGTTGCATTCAAGATCCAAGAATAAGCATTGTTCTACACTTATTTCAAGATCTAGATCTACATACTTCATGGCTACTTCATGTTAGAGTGTTGATTTACAAGACATCATACAAGGTATCATTATTCCTATTTCATGTTCTATGTTTCATTTCATGTCCTTATTTCATTATCTCATCATTTGGTTTAATTACCTAAAAGGGGTTTGACCAAGAAAAATCCCCATTTACTAATAAATCAACAATTCTTTCCTTCTCTTTACATGTGTGATTGCGGATCTAGGTGTCTCAGGGCTTGAAGATCCTTTGAAGATTAGGTTGAAAGGTTGAAGAAAGTCATCAAGTTGTCATCTTCATGAAAAGTCACCTAGAAGTTGCAAATCAGGTTTCATATCTAGAAACAAATTGTGGAAGGAAGAGTAGAGATAGGCGAGAAGAATCTAGCCTTAACCCTCTGAAAAAGCTGAGTGGGACTGATATGCCACTTGTGGCATATGAATCCCAGTATAGGGATCTTTCCAAATTTTATGAAATTCAAACTCACCACTGTCAGATTCCAGGTTTGGCACATAAACCCTAGTCTGGGACTAAATTTTTGAGATTGGCATATGAGTCCTAGTGGGCATTAAACAATAGGTTTTTAGGGTTTTGAAGCTTGTTTTGACCCCATCCTTCTTCCAAGTGCACCTCTGTTCATTCTTAATTTGTTATTCTGCATTTCAATTTCATTTCCTATTTTATTTAGTGAAGCTTTGCATATAATTAGGTTTCACATTTGATCTTGTATGTCTTTTGTCTTTCCAAGCCCTATCTTGTGTTGCAAGAGTGAAAGTGTTGTCATTGATGTCATGGATGCAGGTTATTGGTTGTATATGTCAAGGATATTGAGAAAATGTTAATGAAGAAAGGTTGCAGGTGTTTAGTGGTTGCTTCGGGTTTTGCTCTGATATTTTCTTCTATGTTTGTGTGGTTCAACTATGTTGATCATGGTTGTTGGAAGTTGTTATATCCATATTTTTGGCTTCTGATTAATTTTACAGTGCGATTAATGTTCACTAGTTGTAAACTATGGTTTCCTATGCTTCTGGTTGAGGCCCAGGAGAAATGTTGTTGGTTTAGATTTCTTTTTGGTTAAGTCTTCTGACTTGCGGTTCTAGACTTAAGTTTTTATGATCATGTTGAAGATAAATTTGGTGTTTGGAAGGATTTGATTATGCTAAGGGTTTCCTGAGCTCAATTTTTCTATGTGTTTTACATTGGTTTGGTCAACCTTGTGTTGAACATTACATTTGAAGTTGATGAAGCATGTTGGGACCTACTTGGGTCCTCACCAAGAATGTGTTTGGGTCACCCTCATTCTAATTTCACCCTAGGATGTTGTCATTGATGTAGGTTATTAGTGGTATATGTCAAGGATATTGAGAAAATGGTAATGAAGAAAGGTTGTAGGTGTTTAGTGGGTGCTCTGGGTTTTTCTCTGAGATTTTCTTCTATGTTTGTGTGGTTCAAATATGTTGATCATGGTTTTTGGAAGCTATTATATCCAAATTTTTGGCTTTTGATTCATTGTATAGTGCAATTAATATTCACTAGTTGTAAACTATGGTTTTCTATGCTTTTGGATAAGGTTTGGGAGAAATGTTGTTGGTCAGGATTTTTTTTGGTTAAGTCTTATGACTTTCGGTTCTAGAGTTAATTTGTTATGATCGTGTCGAAGATAACTTTGGTGTCTGGAAGGATTTGATCATGGTAAGGGTTGTGTGAGCTTAATTGTTCTGTGTGTTTTACATTGGTTGATGAAGCATGTTGGGACCTACTTGGGTCCTCATCAAGCATTTGTTTGGGTCGCCCTCATTCGAATTGCACCCTAGGATGTTTTGGTACCGACCTAATTTGAATTTAATGATGGATGGCCGACTTTGGATATGTTTCAAAGTTGAAGATGGTATAAATATAGAATGAGTTAGTGGTGAAAGATGTATAAAGAGAATTTTGCAAATAAATATAGCAAATAGATGCAAAATAGATGCGTATCTATGTGTATGTGTGATACGAGTGTGTATAATCAGTGAGAAGTCTAAATGATAAGTTACCAGATGCAATGATTTGAAGGTGTACTCTATCATTCACGGATGTATATAAGTGGTTGAGTAAAGTGTGGTGGAATTCTCTATTGTATTGAGATTGTCTTCTCAAGTTGTAACATATGTCTTCTATCTTCTTTGTATCTCTAGGGTAGTGAGCCCTCTATGTGGTTAACCCTATTGGATAGTGAGTCCTGATTTGGATCATGAGTCCTGTTTTGGCAGTGATCCTTTTCTCAGGCAGTGAGCCTTTGCAATCAGTTTTGATATTCTCTATAGTGTGAGTTAATCTTCACCATGGTTTTTCCCTCATTGTGTTTTCCATGTAAATCTGGTGTTACTATGTTTATGTGATGGTTTTAAGTTTCCACACTTGCACTTAATGTTTAATCATTTTACCAGAGTTAAAGATTTGTGAGTTATCTAAATTTTTGGTGATTTTTTTTTTAAATTTAAATTTTCTACAATTGATTCACTCCCCATCTCAGTTGTCTACTTCAACAATTGGTATTAGAGCTTGGTTCCTTGGAAGAGAGCTTAACTACTTAAGGAAGGTTTGGGATGGTTGGTAAAGTTACTTATGATTATCTGAGGTTCACTGGAATTGATTATGCTATCCAGAAAATATTGATGGAAGAATATCTAGAGTATTGTGGATATGATTGAGAGAAAGCTTACAAAAATGCTTACACTCCTCCTGCTAATGGTTTGAGTACAAATGATGAGATCAAGGCACATGAAAAAAACAATAAAGTGAAGTACATTTTGAAGAATAGTCTTGTACATTCTGAGTTGATTAAAGTTCAAAATTTGAAGATTGCTAAGATAGTTTGGGATGCTTTGAAAAAGGTACATGAAGGAGATGAAAAGGTCAAAGAGGAAAAGTTGCAAAACTTGGAGACACAGTTTGAGCTCCTTCATATGTCTGAAGATGAGAATGTTAAAGCTTAGATAGAGAGATTGGATGAGGTAGTTGTTGGAATGAAAGGACTTGGCGCTACAATAGATGAATCCAAGATTGTAAATAAAATTCTTAGAACTCTCCCTGATGCTTACAACAAAAAGGTATATGCTATTGAAGAACATATAGATTACAAGACTTACACTAAAGATCAATTGTTGGGAACTCTGACACCTTATGAGATGAGAAATTCAAATTAGAGAAATGGATCCAAATTAGAAACTACTTTTAAGGCTACAAAAGATGAATATTCAGATGAATAAAATCTTGATGAAGTAGAGGCTAACTTTGTGAGAAGGATGAAGAAAGGCTCTAGTAAGTATGAAGGTAAGTTACCCTTTAAATGCTTTAGTTGTGGAGGAATAGGAAATTACACTTCGAGGTGTCCAGAAAGAGCTAAGAGGAGTAAACAAAGATATGAGAAAGAAAAGAAAGGTAAGAAGATCAACAAAGCATATTATGTGAATGAAGATGCTAGTATATTTGATGATGAATTTGTTTATGTAGATCTTGATTCAATAATTGTACCGTAGAAAATTGGACCCTCTTGAGAAAAGAGACAATTTCACGCATAATTGGATGCACAAGTTTGAGTCCCTTTACATCATTTCCCCTTCAAAACAACATTTATAGGCCCCTTAGACCCATTAATTTTGATCTAGAGGCCCATTTTACCTGAGAAATCACATAAAACCCGACAAACAACATTCAATTATATCATATCTCGAAAACCCACCTTCAAACAATAGTAGTGGAACCCATTCGCCACCTTGGGCAAATGAGTTCCCTCTAGTGGGACCCATTTGCCAAGGGTGGCGAATGAGTCCTCTTTGAGGGAAAATTCAAATTTAAGCAGGAATTTAATCAATTTAACTTTTATTTTCAATGAATGTTGGCCTCTTAGGTCTAATTAACGGGAAAATAAGGCGTTGTTTCTTATAAATACTCATTTTAAGTCATTTCACACATCTTTTATCATGTTTTTGTCATTTTTCAAGAGCAATTTCTAGAGTCAAGTCTTCCACAATAAGTTTCATTAGCAAAAGTTGAAGTTTTAGGGCAACAAAACTAGGGTTTTTGTAGGTCTTGAAGCTCACTTCTCTTGTCAAGATCCAAAATTGTAAAGGATTGATGATGGATTTCTATGGTGAATCATGAAGAAATATAGGGTGAATAAGTGCAACTAGCCACCAAATCACACCTAAGGACTTGGTTTCCTATTGATTCCATCTTCCATTTTCACTTTATCTTCAGATTATTGTTTGCATCGTGTTTGTTTAACATTTTCATGTCATTTCATTCCTATTTTTCATGTGTTGTAAAGTTTCTATGGTTGATATCTTGCATCTCTTATTCTAGAGCAATAGAATAGGATCTTTGTCACATCTCAACTTTTCTTAGTCTTTAATACATCTAAGGCTAGGGTTTATGCATATTTTCTCTATTCAAGGTTTAATTACCCAACTAGAGGTTTGACCAAGGAAAAACCCCCATTAAACAAACAATTTTAAGCTATTTTACAGGATTTTTTTGAGATGCAGAATTGGGTTTCCGTCAGAAATTGTTGTACAGGTGTCAAGGTGTTGGACATAATTTTGAGATTGCAGAAATCAAAAAGTGGACTGATTCACCATGCATGGTGAATGAGTCTCTCCTAAGGTGAAAATTTGAGTCAGATGCAGTTCCAGGTCCTTGACTGTCAGAAAAAAATTATGTGCAAAAAAGTTTTGATCTAGGACTAATTTACCCAAGGTGGCAAATGAGTCCCAGTCAACCCTTGGATTCAAGTTTCATTAGTTTTTCAGATTTTTTTCCTGTCATCTACAATTTTCCATGTGCACACATTCTAAGAAAAAACCTTTTGTTTAGATTAATTTGCATTTTTGTTCATTCTTTCAAGATTTTTGCAAACAACACCGTGTTTTCAAACATAGCTTAAATCTTAGTATTTCACTCATATTTAGTCATTTAGATCATTGAATTGCATTTAGTTTACTTCATTTAGATTAGAAAACATTGCACACAACATAATTTGAATGAACCATTAGCATTTTTGGTCATATCTCTCTCCTTTTAGGTGAAAAACCATAGAAGTGTTAGAGAAGTTTTAGGAACCCAAAAATAAATGGTTCATTTTGGTGAACCCGAATCTTGAGCATAAAATCATTTTGATTCCATTTCTAATTGCATCTTAGGTCTTCATTATCTCATCATTTTGCATTGTTTTGCATCTTTAAGCTTCTTAAACATTGCATTAGTGAAATCATTCTATACCTAATCATTGCATTTCATTCAATCATTCCAAATATCTGCATTTGCATTTTGTATTTGCATTTTAAAGATTTGAAATTTTAAATAGAAAACACAAAAATATCAAAAAATTCATATCCAGGGACTCATTCGCCACCTAGGGAGAATCAATCCCTTTACAATTTTGCATCAGTATTTTCAGATTTCAGTTTCTTGTATTGCATATTTTTGTTTTTTGTCATCACCTTTCTGTTACAGTTCAATTGTTTATGTTTTCTTAGCATAACTTTCATTTCTTTTCATGGCATTCATGGATAGTTTTAGATATTTGAAAATTTCCTTTTTCATTTTCATTCCTAGTGCTTTTAGATTAGATTCAGTGATACATAAAGACGTAAACACTAAAACATCAAACCATCCCTTCAAACACATGATTCAAATTAGAAACAATGTCTCATTTAAGCCTCTTAGTAGTGATGATGTTGATAAGTTAGATGAGGTTCTTTAAGACTTACTTTCACTCACTTCATCCTCTAATGCTTCAAATTTGAAACTTAAACCCCTTAATGATAAATCCCCCTCAAACCCTTTGATTGTGATGACTTTGATTTGTTAGATGAATCCCTCCAAGACTTCATCTCGCATAAGCCATCCACTAAGGTTTGTGGTGACCAACCCATGATAACGAACACTAACACCTCTAATGCTTCTCTTGAACATCTTAAACCAGTTAATGAAAATTCACCCCTCAAGCATTTTAGCTATGATGATTTACATTTAATAGATGAGCCTCTTCAAGACTTCATCTCACCCAACTCATCCACTTTGGTTTGTTGTGAGACCTCTAAAATTAAGAACGTTAATGTAATTCAACCTAAACTTATCCTTTACCCAACCTCACATAAACTTCATCCCTCCAACTGACCCCAGTACATCCCATGTAGCCACCTAACACCAATGTATCACAACAATCTAGTAACGATACTATTGCTCATACATATAACACCTGAAACAAGCCGCAACCGCCATAACCAACTTCACCTTCTTTACCCTTACCTAATTCGCTTAGTGCTCCTCGTTATAGCCCACACACAAAGGAGTACGATCTTGTTGAACAATTAAATAATACTCTTGCCAAAATTTCCCTTTAGGATTTGCTTCAAACCTCACCAAATTATAACAACATTCTTCAAATTTCTCTAAAACAAATCACAATTCCTCCTGGTACCACTTTGAATGATGTGGCACCTCTTATCCAAAAATAGAATCTTGACATTACCTTCCATCAACATGATCCCCCTCCTTTGGATTTGCGTAAACAACATGGTGGTTTTATGATAATTGCTCGATTCAATCATACAGGTATCAAACACACTCTCATAGATAATGGTTCTACCCTTAATGTATGTAGTGTGAGTCTCCTTGATCGATTAAAAGTTGAAAAATCACAAATAATACATGATTCCATCTCCATTCGAGGATTTGATAATACAACAAAGCAACCACTTGGGATAATTACTTACCTATTACGGTTGGGGTGGCTACTTTGCAGACTCCTATCCATGTCATGCCTTACAATCTTTCATATAATCTTCTTATAGGCCAACCATGGATTCATGAGATGAATGCAGTGCCTTCAAACCTTCACTATATCATGAAATATGTCTATAACAATCACATCTATCAAATTGAAATAGACCTCAAGCCTGAAAGTTGCTTGCATCTTGAAAAGGGGGTTACAAGTCCTTTGAAAACATTAATTCCAACATCTAATATAGACCCTCTTGAAATTGAGCATAATGATACAAAATCAGTATCTAAATTATTTGGTGATGATTGGGGATCCTTAGAATTCACACCCTCATTTATGGGTGAATATATACTCACACAAAAGAAAGATGAGAATCAAGAACAACCAACAATCATGTCCACTCAAAATTCTAAACAATCATCTCAAACATCTATCTCCTATAATTTGGATGAGAATGCAACATATACAACAAATTTTGATGAGATAGATTATCAATCCCCACCTACCCTGCGTGAAATGGAAAGACTTTATGGAGAAGGCTATAAATTTGTAAAACAATTAGGCTATATTGGAAAAGGGTGTGGAAAACATGAGCAAGGTATTCGTGTCCCTATTGAACCTAATACTCAAGAAACAAAAACTGGATTGGGATATTCTTTTTCTAAAATGACCAAAGCTACTCAATGACCATCTTTAAACATTAATGCTATAACATGTCAACCACAACACAAACTCACAAGCAAACATCCCAATTTTCTCGATATAACCTTACCACCTTCATGGAAGTATGCCAATAGCGATGAAGCTTTAAAATGAATGTTAGCCATTTATGATACCCCATCCTCGCTTACTTACATGAAACACATCACTCATGCCTTGAACGTTACCAAGCAAGAAGCAAGTGATATTATTGGAGAGTTCTTTGAATCTATAAGTCCTAAATCTAATGCACTCCCTTTAGGAGATACAATTGATGTGGTAATGGAAATTAATGATAAAGATTTAAAGTTATTAAGATTGGGAAGTGCCTTGATGATGAGGAACAAGAAGATACTACCACTTTACTTCATTATTTTCTTGAAATTTTTGTTTGGAAGTATTATGATATTCCAGGAATTGACCCAAAAATTGTGATGCATAACATTGTCCTTGCTACAAATGCTAAACCCGTTCATCAAAAGATCCAAAAAATTCATCCTAACATAGCCTTGCATGTTAAAGAGGAACTCGAGAAACTTCTTGATGCAGGCTTTATTAGACCTATTGATTATTCTCCTTGGATCTCAAACATTGTCGTAGTTGCAAAACATGATAATCTTATTAGGATATGCATAGATTTTAGATACTTGAATAAAACCTCTTTAAAAGACAATTTTTTGCTTCCTAATATAGACATGATTGTGGATTCAACTGTTGGACATGCTTTGTTGTCATTCATGGATGTATTTTCTGGTTATAATCAAATCCTTATTAACCCTCAAGATCAATACAAAGCTACCTTTACAACTATTTGGGGAACATTTTGTTGGGTTGTGATGCCCTTTGGTTTAAAGAATTCTGGCACAACTTATCAACGCGCAATGGCATTAATATTTCATGATTATATTTATAGACATGGAAAATATACCGACGTACTTGATCCCAATTACTAACACCATTTCGTCTTGAATCACCTTCTCAGCTTATTAGCACTCTTCATCCCTTAATTAAATAAATAATCATTTATTTGATTAAGTCATTCTCTCTTGTTAATTAAATCAATCAATCAGATCTAATTAACCCTAAGTCTCTATTTAATTAAATAATTCATTTTTATTTAATTAAATCTCTAAAGTCGCCCTATTAAATTAAATAAATTAAACCTTGTTTAATTTAATCTAACATTATCCCCTTTAGTTAAATAAATCAAATCCTTTATTTAATTAAATCTAGATCACATTCCTCTCATCCTTTGATTTAAATCAACCCATAAATCTAAATCAAATAGTCACATCATCTAATCCAAACCTTGATTAATTTAATCATAATCTCCAAATTTCTCAAGATTTTGCCACTTGCACATGAAAATACATTTAATGGATTTATTAAATCCCCATTTTCTTTCAACTTGGCATCTTTAGAGGAATATTCCTCCAAGTTTGAAAATCCCTCCAAGTGGATTTGTCCTTCCAACAAGACATTCATTCCTTCTTACATGTCCTTGTGCATTGACCCTAGTGGCATTTAATTCATTCTTTTTCCCTCTTGCATGTCATTTCACTATTTTCAAATTCCACCTAATTTCATTTATTGTGCACATTCATCAAAATGTGCTCAAGCTCCCTCTATTCACATCTTGACAAGTGGCACTTGCCCATTGGGTGTTGAATGATCCCACATTCATCCCATTTTGCATTTCTCCATCTTGTCTTTCTATAAATAAGAGGTTTCTCTCCTCATTTTGATCATCCACAATTTGAGCAAGTTTATTATACTCAATTTTATCTTAAAGCATATCTATTTTCATTAATTTGATCAAAGTCTTAGCTAGGTTATGTAGATTTTTCATCATGGAGCTCAAGTGAATCTTCAACAAAGTGGATCAATCTTCATTACTCATCAACATTGCATCATCGGATTTGGGAAAGGGCCAATTTTCACATCAAATTGGAACCAATTGCCCCATGGGATCAAGAGTTTGCTAGCTTAATTAGGATTTCATTGTTTTCTCATTGTGTTCTTCAATTTTTTTTCCAATTTTGAGCAATGTTAATGGATTTCACAGGGAATCTTGATTCTTACTTGCATTGGATCTAAATATGTGTTTGTTTCTTGTATTTTGTAGGTATTAGGATTAGGGTTCTACATTTGGTGCTAGGAGGGAAAATATCAAGTTTAAATCACATTTTGTTAACAAAATTTCATTATTTTCTCTATTTTTGTGTGTCTACATGGAACTACACCACTACCAGTCCAACGCCACCATACAACACCGCTTCAAATTTAAAACCATGTCGCTTTATCTTTCCTGCCCAAAATTCAAATTTGCTAACTCCACCACTTGGTCAGTTTACGAATGCTAGAATTTCCAAACTTCAAATAACACTACTAGGTGAAACTCCACTGTAATCACACTCTCTGGTCTCACTATAGAGTGTCATTTTCTAACAAGTGGTGCCATACAACACTACTGAATCTCCTCAAACTGCACTGCCTGTGCAGACTACACCGCTGGAGTCAAGTAAAAGGTTTAAATCAGTTTAATTTTGACATGTGCTTTATCATTTTGATTGCTTTAGGTTGCTAACTAGTTTTTTTACCCTCTATTTTGTAGTTCTAATAAATTTTTTCAAGTTGGTCTAATCAAGGTGAAGGAGGAAAATGAGGTTGAAAGTGACACTATGGCATCATTTTCTCATTACATCAAGTGTTTTTGAACACTTTAGTGTTTTCTTAACACTTTGGGAGAACTCATAATTTCTCTTAAGGATTTGCTACCCTTCATTCCCATAGGACATACTAAATTTCTTTTGGGCTCTAAAAAGAACACTACAAAACTTTTCAATTTTTTCTACAAAGGGGTTAAAAAGAACATTAGACAAATCCACTAGATTTTCTTTAAAGGTTAACAATTGAACAATCAAAATCTCACATTTCCTTTGGTGCTTAAAAATAAGTCACTCTTACTTTGAAAGGATAAAATGAACATGTGCTACTTTGTCTCATAATTACTTACCCAAAGTAATACCATCGAAAAGATGTATGCACTTCTCTTGCACCTCACGACAATCTTGAGAATCAAAAGGATTTTTGGTGATCTTAAGTTGGGTAAGATGATTTCCTCCACATTTCATTTGGGATTAAAATTGAACACATCTTGCGAGTGTGAGTGGAACATATTCCATGTGTTCTCTCTTTGTTTCTCAACAAAGATTGATCGAACAATAGAGATTTTTGATCACTTTTTTTTTATCTTAGAGGGCTTGCCTTGTGGGAAAAAGTAATCACCCAAGGGAATGACCCAACTAGAAACACGCTAAAACCAAGCGACTTCCAACTGGTATATAAGTGCAGGTCCTTGTTGAAAGGCAAGTATCATGATGGTCATCCTAACAAGAAGGGCAACAATGGTCTCTCACCGAATTGGTGATCCCCCATGAACGAAATTCCGGCATTAAAACCCTTGTTTAGAAAAGCCAAAATCCTTGATCTATTTGTTGGTGCAAGAATGGTCATTTTGAAGCCACCCACACTTTTACGGCTTTTAGTAGAAATGGAAAGTATGCCATGGGAGTTTCATGGGTACTAATGCTTGGTTGGCATGTATAAGTGAGTGTTGTAGAGGGGAGTCAGTGGGGTCAAGCATCTAACCATTAGATAAAATTAGGCATAGCTGGACTTGTCCAAGTGGGGATTCAACAAATACAATCTTTTATAGCTATAGGGTCGTGCATGTTCTTGGAAACAAACATTCAACACTATCATCAAACTTGAAACCCTTTAGGAAGCAAATATTTTTGACAAAATTAATGTGCTATTGCTTTCCCTTGGGATTTCATCCTTAGAGGTTTCTAAAAATTTGGATTTATATCTCAATTTTCTCACTAAAGTCAACAATAGGTAACTTTTTCCTTGATTTCATTGAAGTTCCACATAATACACTTTGTGGGATGAGAAGAAATTAAAACATTGGACATCTAGTTTCAAAAGCTAATCAATAATTGTTTGTGGTAAAAAGAAGTCACTAAGCAAAGCTAAGAACAATTGGACCCCACACATGTGTCTCAAATTATTTCACGCAAGATCAAAATCTAGAAACCAAAGTCAAAAGCTCTTAGTCCAAAAAAAATCAAAAGTATCTCTCAACACTACGAATTCAGACAAAAATTGCTTTTCAAATTTTATAGAATTGAGATTCAAGGAACAATCCCAATTTGTACTCATTCTATTATTGTCAAAATTCAAATCTTTTTCAGGAATTTGAGCATCTTGTTTAGAGTAAAGTGTGTTCTTCAAAACCAAGGTCTTGTAAACAAGAGTCCTTTTAGGTACACATAGGATCAAATCAAAACCTTCATCCATCTTTCAAAAATCAAACCAAAATAATCTCACCAACAACTCTTGAAAATCTTGAAATCATCCTTCATGTGCTAGACTTTTTGACAAATCCATGAATCAAAATACTTGAATCAAAATCTTTGAATCAAACATTAAAATAATCTTGTTTAGTTAGGTATATGTAGATGCATCCTTCTTCATATGCTTAGTTAAATTGTCATCAAATCATTTTGTTTAGCTAGGTATATGTAGATGCATCCTTCTCCATATGCTTAGTTGAATTATCATCATGTTTGGTTGGGTGTGGGTAAATACATCCTTCTCCCTACACTTAGTGAAATTATCATCTTGTGAGAAAATCTATCCCATAGATAACATCCAACATCTTGGGATCCATTTGTTCATTATCCAGAATCAAAACAATCCAAAACCCAATCAAGGTCAAAATCAAAATCCAAGAGTCCAAGAATCCAAAATCAAAACCCAAAACAAATCCAAAAATCCAAGAAAGTCCCAAAAAGTCTAGCATCCCCTCAAGATCTTCTAAGAGTTTGAATCATCCATATCATCCATCTTTCACACATTTCATCATCACACATTTTGATCCTTAAATAATCCTAGATCTTCTCTTTTAAACCTCATTTTATGGTTCAAACTAGATCTCAACACAAGAGGAACATGTAAGCCAACAAAGAAACATCCACTTCAAGTGACCTAAGCCAAACAAATTCTGAGATGAATCTTGTTGGATCAAGCAATCCTTAAGAGGAAGGTCAAGTAGAGGATATCACTAATTATAATGCCTTCAGAATGACACAAGATGAGATCATTGAAATGGTCTAAAATCCTGAGAATCATAGAAAATTTTATCAACATTATGACGAGACTCAATCCCTCACAATAAATGCTTGAATTATAAAAACAAGGGGCTAAACTCCTTTCCGATTTTGATGTGAGCACCATTGTGGAATCACCTTTTGGGGTCATGCCTCTAATTTTTTCCATGCCCCCAATCTCATCTACACCTCCATTCCAAAGCATCACTCAACCCATCCCCCAAATTACATTATCCATTGCTCTAACTCAACCCATTGTTAACAAGGGACACACATTTCTCAATGCACTACAAACACACACCCTCATGAACAATCAAGATTTGGACGCAAACACCATATTGGGGAAATCCGTACCCCAAAATCCATCACAACCATATGTCCCCCTCACCTTTCATGATCCTAATAACCCATCATCATCATTTCACACGACACCTCAAACTTCTCCCCCCATAACCTCATAAGGAGAAAGTGACTTATTTGGACCAGGGGGCATCTTTGACCCTACATCTTCATCATTTCCTCAAGGGAGTATGCCACTCACTTTTCCACCACTTCCACACTTTCCATCAATATCCACATCACCTCTTGGTTTAAGGCATCCCCCTTTACCAAATAACAATCAACAAAATAAAATCAACCCCCCGATCATCAATCAAAGCACCATACCAAATTTTCCCATCTTACCATCAATATTGTAACAATAGATGGTAATTGTCCCCATAACAAAAGCAACCATCAAATCATCAACCATCCCCAAAATATCTCAAAACATGGTTTCTCAAGGAGAAAGCATATCGATCGCACCATCCACCATCCAAATCCCAATCATTAATACAATGGTATCTCTCATCACTACAACAACGAACACCATTCCAAATCAGCCACCACCTCCACCACCACCGCTACCCAATTCAAACACATCAAACCAATATAGCATTGTGTTACAAGCCACTCAACAAGCTGCCTATTAGAAGGCACTCCAACAAATCCAAAACTGAAAAGCTACACAACTAGCCACTCAATAAGCACAAACACAATTAGTTACACAACAAGCACATCAAGCATCGCCACTCAATCAGATCAATCCGCACAACAAACACAAAAAGTAGTGCAAGCCGCTCAAGCAGTGAAGGTTGTACAAGCCGCACAAGCTACACAGATGGCACATGCTTCCCAACAAGCACAAGCCTAGGCTCAGGCACAAGCGCAAGCTCGATCCCGATACCAAAATCAACAAGAACATGCACAAGAACAAGCACAAATGAAAACACAAGAACAAGTAGCCCAACAACAAGCATATCAATAAGCACTGAAACAATACCAAGAGCAACAAGAAGTAGCCCGATTAGCAGGCCAACAAAAAGCATTATTGGCGCAACAACAATAGCAAGTTCAACAACATGCACTATTAGTGCAAGAACAATAGGACCAACAATAAGCGTTGTTGGTACAACAACAATTACAAGCATACTTGGCACAAAAAAATGTGTAAGCACCAACCAACCCACCCATCCAGCCAACAATTGAACCACTACAAAACACCTTCACTCCACCCCCTAATCCACAAAATGATGTGACAACATAAATCAAGTTACTCTTGCAAGAAGTGCTTGATCTTCAGTTAGGGAAAACCATGAAGACACCCAACAACTTGTGTCCTTATCTGTTTGACAAGAGTCTTGCAATGAAACAATTCCCAAAGGGATTTGAGATCCCAAAATTTGATAAATACCGTGGGACATGAAACCTTAAAGATCACATCAGGGAATTCTAGGTGCATTGCATGGAAGTCACATATGATGATACATATCTGATGCGGCTATTTCCTAGAAGTTTGGTTGGCCAAGCCATGGAATGGTTCTCTCGCCTTCCTCCTGGTATCAAAAAATTCCAAGAGATAGTAGATGTATTCATAAAAAAATTATGCATTCAATATCAATATGGATGTTAGTCTAGAGGAACTATCGGCTTTGAAACAAGGTAATAATGAATAAATTGCTTCCTTCCTGCAACAATGGCAATCCAAGGCCAATCAGAGCAAATGGGCCATGCTTGAAGAACAACAAGTTTGCACCATCATCTCAAATTTGGATGGAACCTTGGAATTCCATCTCAAGGTGCAAGGAATCACCACATATGATCAATTGATCTCCAAGGTGCTTAACATTGAACAAACCCTTATTGCACAAGGATGGTCATCTGCATATCCTGAATAGAAAAACAATCACCCATCCACCAGCTATAATGACAAACCTCGCACATGGGAAAAGAGTAGAAACATTACCAATGATAGTGTTGTCGATGCCAAAGTTGTCATCAGTTCCCCTCGAAAAAACACACCTGTACCCCAACAACAACCCCAAAATAAGAATCAGAATAATCGTCAAGCTCACACAGTGACACAACAACCAGACAATCAAACAATCAACAATGTGAACGATCAAAGGGGACCACCCCAGCGAAACTAAAACTCCCCCAAGCAGAAGTACACAGCCCTTGGGGAATCGACCGAATCCATCATGAAGAGGCTAGTGGCGGAAAAACTAATTACAATCCCTAGGGTGATCCCACAAAGCTGGTTTACAATTTCTAGGAGATTCTAATTTTTACTAAAATCACATATTTTTAGAAAATATAATGATTTAAGACTTAAAAAGTTCCATTTAAAGCATTCCAATTGAAGAGGGTTTGATCAAACTACTTTAGATCAAACCTGAGCCTTGGATAGAACCCCGCTAGTTTTAAACCATACCTATAACGGAGTCTCTTTTACACCTATCAAAATGCTGATAAAAAACCACTTTTGATTTACCTTTTGGGGGATCAAATGGATTTATTTAAAATTTATTTTTTGTAAGTATGTAATCCATATTATAAGCTTCCCAAAAAGTATAATTTAAATAAATTTAATTTTATTATTATTTTTATTTTTTATTTCTTGTGAATGTAGGTTTTTCACCGAAAATCAAGCTCTTTGTTCTGCACATGTGAAAAAATAGTAGATTATTAAAAAAAAAAATTTTAAAAATATTATTGCATCAGATATTGAAGTCCTTGATCCAAAAAAAATAAAAATTGAATTTTGATAAATACAATAAAAGTTACCCGTTATACGGTCACACTATGTCTGAATTGTAATTTGTTTGACTTTGAAACTTTATTAAAGAAAAAATATTCAATAAAAAACTATCTAACCAAGTGTAAGCACTAGATATTAGAGTTACAAATCTAAATTTGAAAGAATTAGAATTTTATCTTTCATGGAAAAAAAGTTTTGCGTTATGTATGGTGAGCATCACTTTTTAAAAATGTTGTTTTCTGAAAAAGACTAGTTTTTGAGGGAGATGGAAAAAGAAGTGCAATTTGATTCCAAAAATTTTGAAAAAAATATATTTAGAATCTACAGAAAAATTTTCACAAAACTCTAGTTTGCATCATCTTCAAATTCCTTGTGGTTTAGCCGCTATAGGAGCCCGAAAGTGAAGATTTAGTTAAAAAAAATTATTTCAGTGTCGAGTTTGGCCAAAAATTGTAAACCACTATTGTGGGATCACCCCCCACTTATGAAAATTATCAAGAACCCTTGGTAAAACCATCGTGGTATAACGAAAATCACCTTTGTGATTTCCACAAGATCAAGGGACACACAACTGCTAGTTGTATGAGGTTGAAAAACCTAATTCAAGACCTTATTAATGATAAAATAATAAATGTGAAACAACCGACAGGAAATCAAAACCTCAAGATCTACACGAATCTGATGCCCAATCATAACAACAAAGGGAACAATAACAATGATAAGGGAAAGGGTGAATTCAAAAGTGTGAATCATGTATATGACCATGTCGTCGCATCCTTGGATGAGTATTGCACTACTATCACCATCAAAGGAGCCCAAGTTGATTGTGGAGTCACCACAAGAGGCAGGAAAATTACCATCGCAGGGTCATCTCAGCCTCCTAGAGCACCCACTTCCAACCCAAGATGCGTTCCTAATGGCTATAATTTCCTTAATCAGTTGAAAAGAACCCCAGCTCAAATATCCATCATGGAGTTATTGAAGATTTCATTAGCCCACTGAAAGATCCTTGTGGAAGCATTGGCTTCATCCACTATCTCTGCAGATCTTGATGCAGAACAATTCCAAGCTATGGTCAGAAACATCATTACCCCAAATATTCTTACATTCTCCAATCAATACTTTACAGCTCAACCATCTCATAATCGTGCACTCCATATGGAGGTCCTAGTGCATAAAGAACAAAGTGAAGAGGGTCTTGGTGGATGGAAGTGTAGGTTTAAACATTTGTTCCCTCAAGCTCATAAAGAATCTTGGAATCTCATAAGACTCCATTGAAAAAGGTAAGGGCATCAGAATCAAGGCTTATGATGATCAAGAAAGAGTGTCTCAGGGCATAATCCAACTCCCTATTCAAGTAGGCCCAACAATTATGGAAACCACCTGTCAGGTTCTTGACCTTGATTTTCTTTACAACATTCTCCTAGGATGTTCGTTGATCCATGGGATGCAAGAAGTGGTATCAACCTTCCACCAATGTGTCAAGTTCACATACCAAGGCCAAGAGGTCACTATCCATGGGGATCTCAAACCCTTTTCTTACTACAAGAGCCTAAAAGAAAAATATGACAAAATCCCCCAAGTGCCAAAGAATGATGAAGGCCCATCAACTCCATACATTGACCCAACTACTCTCGCCACCACTTTTGGGATAGAGACACCTGCCATCCCCACCATCCCCGCCATCTCTGATATCAAGGTCATAATTCAGAACAATGGATTTGGACACTATACAATTCTAAAAAATGCTTTTGTGTCTAGAGAGTTACCACAATCTCCCAGGTCATGAGGACGACCACAATCAAATGATGCTTCTTCATCCCAAACCTTCACAGTAGGCTCTTTCAGCTTGAAAATTTGGGGAGATCTCAGGCGAGAAGTAATAGAAGAATACCCATCCCATCTCCTATACAAAGATAATAGATCGACAACTGATCTACCTATGGATGATAACAATAAAGGATTACAAATGATGCTTCTTGTGGGCTATGAAAGAAACCATATACTTGGATAGAATGATAATGGACTTGTAGTACCCATCATTCCTGAGACACGAATGAAAAAAATTTGCCTCGAATGTACCCCTTCGAGCATAACCATATGTGGCCGAAATCCCCCAGTTAAGAAGGTCAGAACTCCTCAGCAAATGACAACCACCCTTCAATTTCCTGTGTCCACTGGTCTATCCTTAGACAATTTCACATTAGACATAATCGATGTTTGCAATAGTAATGATGAGGAAGATGCCATGACTGACTTACCTAGGCTTTTCAAGAATTCCTCTATCCTCATGATTAGTACTGTGTCATTTGAGTCAACCAGTCAAGCCCACGAAATCAACCTAGTATACCCCTAGCTCATCGATTACAACCAACGAAGACCGCCAATTCTGGCTACTTTAAAAAATGATAAAGTGCTCTCAGAATTCATGGGATTGTGGAGCACGATACCATGTAGAGATCATAAAGCTTGGTTTGATATCATTCTAGACACACAAGCTTACTATGGGGAGATGATTGAATCCTTTAGTAGCAAAAGTGAAAACTTGAGAATAATCTCAAGGTCTTTGAGTGAAAACCACACTGTGGCACTCTCTGACCCTAAAATAGTAAAAACAAAGGATGTATCCAACAGTGAAAACCTCTATGAGGCAACTGAGGATGAAGGATTCAATGTTCCTCTTAGTGCTCTACATTAGGAAAAGTGAGTGGTTCTAGCCATGAAGTGCAACCCAGTCAACTTGGGAATAGAGGAAACTTCGCATATCAAATTTTATATTGAATCATTGATGTAAAAGGAACAAGAGCTCCTAGTTTCCTTCTTAAGTGAGAGAAAGGCCAACTTTGTATGGAGCTATGCCAACATGCCCAGGCTTGATCCAGAGATTGTGGTCCACCATCTAGCAGTTTACTTGAAGCAAAGCTTGTTAGATAGAAACTCAAAAAAATGCATCCCCAGATAGCCTTGTTAGTCAAAATGGAATTAAAGAAGCTACTTGATGTAGGGTTCATATGACCAATCGACTATCTGGAGTGGGTATCAAATTTGGTTCCTATTTCAAAACTAGATGGGGGCATCCATATATGCACAGACTTTAGAGACCTAAACAAGGCATGTCCCAAAGATGACTTCCCACTTCCCAACATTGATATGATCGTAGACATGACTGTGGGACATGAGATGCTTTCATTGATGGATGAATTCTCTGGATATAATCAAATCATGATAGCCAAAGAAGATCAACACAAAACAACTTTTACTTGTCCATTGGGGACATACTGTTGGAATATGATGTCGTTTGGTCTAAAGAATGTTGGAGCAACATATCAAAGAGCCATGACCTTAATCTTTCATGACATGATCCATAAGACCGTGGAAGATTATTTCGATGATATATTGGAAAAATATAGAAAGAGAAGGGACCACATAGAAACATTAAGTGCCATCTTTGAAAGACTTGAGGAATACAAGGTCTGCCTTAATCCAAAGAAGTGCATCTTCGGCATACAATCAAGGAAACTGTTGGTATACATTATATCTATGAGAGGAATTGAAATAGATCCTACTAAGGTAAAGGAAATCCTGGAGATGGAGGTACCCAAGACTTTGAAGTAGCTAAGAGGCCTACAAGGAAGGCTCCAATCGATCTGCTGGTTCATAGCTCAATTAGCAAAAAAATTAATACCATATTCTCACCTACTCCACAAGGGGGTAGTGTAGAAGTGGAATGACAAGTTTGATCAGGCCTTTAACAAAATCAAAGAATATTTAATCACACCTCTAGTGCTTATGCCACCAATCCTAAGAAAGCCTCTAATCCTTTACATATCAGCAACAACAGTAGCTCTCAATGCTCTCCTAGCTCAACATGTGATGAAAATGAAACAGAGAGGGCCATCTACTACATCAGACAAACCATGGTAGGGAATGAGTTAAATCATTCCTTCATCAAAAAATATTGTTTAGTAGTGGTGTTTGCCTCACATAAGTTCAAATACTACATGTTGACACACTAAATTAAACTCATTGCCAAGATCGATCCGCTCAAGTATCTTCTTTCCATGGTAGTGCTCATAGGAAGGATGGCCAAGTGGGTCATAATCCTATCAGAATATGACATTGAGTATCTAGAGTGTGAATCCATCAAGGGAAAAGCTATTGCAGATCAATTGGCCGAAGCACCAATGTATTCAGAGAATCTGCTAATTTTAGAGTTCCCTAATGAATCTATCTTCAACTTGAACATATAAGACCACTGGAAGTTGTACTTTGATGGCTCCTACATAGTATGGATCAAGAGTTGGGGTATTTTTCATCACTCCATAGGGAGACTGCATACCAAGGTCCTACAAGTTGACATTTCCTTGTACAAACAATATCACGGAATATGAGGCTCTAACCATAAGACTCAGAATAGCAGTGCAATGGCATATCATGGCTCTCAAGGTATATGGGAATTCATAACTAATAATCAATGAAGTGAATGATGAGTACCTAACTAAGGACGAGAAGCTAACTCCATACAAGAAATTGGTGGAAAGTCTTAAGGAGTCCTTCATTGAGATCACATTCGAGCAGATACCAAGAGCAAACAATAGAGTGATAGACACCATGGTGACAATTGGATCCCTATTGAATATCCCTCGCAATGTACCAAAACATGAATTCCTAGTAGAGCAGCTTCTCGTGCCTACATTCGATGTACCAAAGTCAAAATTCATGTGCAAAATCATTGGTCCTGGTGATCCTTGGTACCATGACATATACACTTATCTAAGAATAGGAGTCCTCCCAGCTGACATAACCTCAAACCTTAAGAAAACCTTTGTCAAGAAAGCATCTCGGTTTGTCATCCTAGGAGGAACCCTTTACCATAGGGGCATAGAAGGAACCTTGTTACGTTTCCTAAATTTTGAGGAGGCATTGACCACCTTAACTAAGGTACATAATGGTATATGTGGTTCACACTCGAGCAGAATGACCTTGGCCAAGAAATTGTTGAGGATGGGGTACTATTGGCCTACTATGGAAAGAGAAGAACATGACTATGTTAGAAGGTGTCTACAATGTTAGCAGCATGGGTACCTCATCCATGCACTAACTCAAGAGCTTCATCCTATCATCACACCATGGCCCTTTTCGTAGTGGGGGCTTGATCTCATTGGAAAAATCACTCCCACCTCATCTAGTGGCCACAAGTTTATCATTACTGCCACTGAGTACTTCACCAAGTGGGAAGAATCCATCCCCATGACATACATCACTAGAAAGTAGATATAAAAAATTCATCTTGAACTACTTAATATGCCATTATGGTGTCCCACAAGCCATTATCTCAGATAATGGGACACCTTTCAAGAATCAAGATGTCCGTGACCTATGCAAAAAATTCAAAATCCAACATCGCTTTTCCACTCCATATTATCCCCAAGGAAATGGCCAAGTAGAAGCCACTAATAAAATCATTCTGAAAATCCTTAGAAAGATAGTCAATGATGTAGGTCATGACTGGCATCTGTAGCTAAATCCTACCCTCTAGGCCAATGGAACCAACATCCGCACACCCACAGGTGCCACCCCATTTTCCCTAGTCTATGGATTAGAAGCCATATTACTCATCAAGATCGAGCTCCCATCATTGAGAATATCACTACAAAACCTCATCATGGATGAGGAGTATCGAGTATCAAGACTTAATGAGCTAGAGCTACTGGATGAGTGGCATATGGATGCCTTAAACCATTTGCAAGTATATCAAAAATGACTCAAAAGGAGTTATTACAAGAAGATCAGGAGTCAAACATTCCAGGTTGGAGAAGTTGTCCTAAAGGAGAATCAAAAGAACATTCCAAATCCAAATGGAAAAGGAAAAATTGAACCGAACTGGTTGGGACCATTTGTTATCACAACGAGCTACAAATCAGAGGCATATTAGTTATCAACACCCAAAGGGGAACCTCTGCAGGAGCCCATGAACAACTCCCATCTTTAAAAAAATTATGCCTAAGCTTGCAAGGTATAGAACTAAAAATACAAAAAAAAGAAAATTTCTTGAAAAAATGGTCACCTTGATGAAAACCTAGCAAAACAGGCATCTTGGTGACAAAAATAAAAATAAAAAAAACAATAAATCCAAAAAATCAGAAAAATGATTAAAAAGAGTAAAGAGAAAAATCATCCTCTAGTGAAAACCACTTCGGTGGTGCTTTGGGAAAGTACCTTGGTGAAAACCTGGCAAAGAGGTGCCTTGTGTAAATAAGCACTTTCCATCCACTAGGATCTTCATGGTTTGTTCTACATCATCCACCCATTACACTTCCATCATCCATCACATTCCATATCTCCATCCATCACCCATTTGCATCCGCATCATAGCTTGGTCCTGTGTTCTTGTCATGATCCCTCATAGTACTACTTGACCCATTCTCAAGGTTAGTTTGTCCTACCTTTATCAGAGTAGTCTATTGTTTGACGCTGGAGGAATGTTCTCATTTGGTCGGATTCCTGTATATTCTTGAAGTCCCTAAATCAAAAAAAGCCAAAAACATCAAAAAATAAAAAAAATAAAAAAAAAACATCAAAAAATTAGAAAATCCAAAAACATCAGAAAATTGCAAAATACCAAAACATTCAAAACATGTCAAAATCCCAATACAAGTCAAAAATTCAATCAAAAAGTAAAAAAATAGAGTCATCTTGTTGAACTACGGGTCTCTGAGCCTTGAACGTAGGCAAGGCTGATCTTTGATCATCCCCTGAGACACTTAGGTCAGTCCTTTAGGAATCTGTTATAATAAACTAGCAATCCATTTGTTTATATCTCATCAATAATCGAGTCTATGTCAGTCAAACTATGTGATCTCTGCATGTATAATGTAGGCAAGGCTAATCTGTTGATTATCCCCCGAGGCCCCTAGGATTGGTCTTTAGGTTAATCTCTTGGTCAAAATCTCAAAAAACCTAAAACATTTGAAAATTCAAAAAGAAAAACATCTGTAAAATCTCAAAAAATACCAAAAATAGCTTCAAAACAATTCAAAAAATTCCAAAAACATCCAAATATTTGAAAAATCCATCCATCTCATCTCGCTTTCAACTGTAACAAACATCACTCATAATAAATCAATCATCATCCTTAATCTTTAGTAAAACAATCGGAAAAAAATCTAGCAGATTGAAAGTAAAAACTCAAAACATCAAAGTCTAAGGTCTAGGTCAGTACGTAAACAAGTTGGTCAACTCTTTGTATCAATAGCCTATCATCCAATTAGTTCCATATCAATCATCTGATATGGTCATGTCCTAGGATGCATCCTTCCTACAATAGACATCAACATCAGGCATCACCGTAGTTTAGTCTTGGCTAGCAGTATTGAAGAACATTAGCTTGTTTGATTACTTTATCTTTGTCTTTTGACTTATCTTTTTGTGATCATTTCAATGACTTCTTGATGATGTCCCAAGCGAAGGGATTTAGAGAGATAGAAATGAGGCAATGATCATTATCTTTTTATTTGTTATGCTTGTCGAATATTCATGTAATATAACCTTGGTCATGCATGCTTTGTATGGGTGTAGGGAGGATGTTTTAGGTTTCTTTTTTAGCACATAGGAAGGATTTCCTTACTATGTTTTGGTCCGAGATTTTTGAAATATCCAAGCTATATTCTAAATAAGGTTTCGTATACCAAGTGTGAACAGGAATACTCCTATCTAATTATCAAGTCAAAGTCCATCACACTAGGTGCAACACCATCCTGGTTCTTAATACCTTGATGCATCGTGCCTATGTGTGTTATCAAACATAAGATAATTGGACCTTTGAAAATCCCAACTCCTAGGAAAACCATCATCATCATCATCTCGTGTCTTGTTGGAATCTCTTGCTTTCTTCTATCTTCTTTATGCGCTAACATGGTACAATGATAGATAATCAAAGTTCATCATATATGCATCCATCATGCATCTACAAACCATCAACATACAACATATTGCATATCATATCATATAGAAAATATTAAATCATATCACATGCATTGTATTTCCATCATTTGCATAATATAGATTAGTTATTCAAAGCATTTCATCATTTGCATTCAGTTGCATCATCATATTCATAAATCATATAAGACATTAGTTTCATTCATCATATCATATCATCGTTATAATATCCATAGAACATATATAAGCATCATTCATTTACATAAAACCATCATGATATAAGCATCACATAAATACATCACCATATAATGCATGAGAAAAGATAAGAAAAAAAAGATTCCATTTTCATCCATTAGGGGCATAATATAGATATGTTAGTCACATAATCATTGCATTTTGCATCATCATATCATAACATAAAATATATTGTGGAGATTTTTCTGGATTTGACTGTGTGATGTATTTTTGCATCAACGTTTCGAATCACACTCTGTGATTCATCATCAGAATGAAAAAGAGTTGTAGGAGTCACAGAGTGTGATTCGAAACGTTGATGCAAAAATACATCACACAGTCAAATCCATAAAAATCTCTACAATACTATGGAATGTGGAAATCTAATGACTTTGATAAAATATATTGAAAAAGAGAGCATCTCATCACATTTGCATCATCACATAGAACATTTATACACCACAACATTGCATAACATCATTGCATCACATCATAAAGTCACTCATCACATAGCATTATTGTCACATAAACATCATAGCACCATAGAGAATCATTGCATAGCATATAGAAAATAAAAGCCATCCATAATGCATAAATAGAATAGAACATGTTACATCGAATCAACATCATCTCATATCATATATATCATCAAAATGTACACTATCATGGTACATAATCAGATCAAAATATACATGTGTATGTCAATGGAGTACAAATTCCCATGGGGACGAGCCCATTAGGTGCAAAAAGAATCCTATCTCTAATCAAAACTAGGGCTAACCCTGCTGATGGCTGCCCTCACCACCTTCTCTCTCCACGTGGTCCTCTGTGGGTTTATGGCCTGTCCTCTGTGAAAAATCTAGGACTCGGCCTAGTCTTGGCATGACCTGATAATAATGCATCCTATAGTAATCGGCCTCTTGGATGGCCTCCTTGTATGATCGAAGTGATACTGTGCTCTGGGAGGAGGATGCAGACATACTCTCTAGCTGTTGTCATCTACCCATATCTACCACTTCTTGCAGCTCCGCAACCTATCTTTGTTGGACCACTAGGTCCCGATTTTCTTGTAGTTGATCTCACTCAGCTATAAGTGCCTATACTTGGGCTTGTAGCTACAAAATTTGGCCATATCTAGGGTCTGGATGGGGTGTTGGTTGCATAGGTGGCTGATCCTAATCCCTATCTCTGGGTGGTGTTGGGACCCTATCCTGGTGTCCCTAATCTTGGTGTGCGTAGTCCTAATCCTATCTAGGGAAATCCTATCTGTACTGATCTGCCTATGGATCTGGCTACTAATCTTGTGGCCCCCCTCCTCTCCAATCTCCATCCCCATCTTTGTCCCCTCGGCCTCCTTGGCCTTGGCATCATCCTGCCCCTCTACCTCAAGCCTTGCATCATATTGATGATGTGCCTAGTACTATCAATCTAAGAGGAAACCTAAACCAATCTTTGTAGGCCTGCAGGGTACTTGCATCTGCCTGACCCTAATCATATGGCCATGGCCTGGCCACCAGTTGCATAAAACTTTGCACTACCTCATGCGGGCCACCCAAGATATGGCCACCATATAAATGCTTGCATGTCATCCAGGACTCTCCTACAATGTAGAATCCTATGTTGTCCTATGTGGGTGAAAGAAACACCTCCTTTGTATTGCCAGACAACCAAATCATTTGGCTCCATAGTAACTGGAAAAACTTTCAGACGAAGCATGACGATATGCTCCCAAGCCCAGATATGAAGCAATGTAACACCAACCCCAAGAACTCGGTCGTTCAGGTATGATAACTCATACAAATCTATGTATAGTGAGGCCAATAGAACTGGCCCCCACTCAAAGCATGTCTATCATTGGACCATCAACTCCCAAGCGAGCCCCCATCCAGGACTAAAATACCAGCCCTGCCGATCTAGTGCGACAAGTCTTGATATAATGGTTGCAATAATAAGGTGGAAGGGTGACACAAAGAGCCTATAAAGCTCTAACTCAATCTAACCCTCACAGAAAACAAGCTCATCTTTGCCCATAACATCGTAGCAAGCCTCCCTCCTGACATCCACGCCATATATCATGCACTCTCCATGGATGGGAAATCTATGGATCCGCCACACATCCTCTAGTGTGATAGTGGCCTCACTTTTCGGAAGGTGGAAGGAGGATGTCTCACAGTGCCATCTCTCAGCGAGTGTCATCATCATACCCAAGTGTGTCCTCACAGGTGGTGCATAAGCAATGTACCAAAGATTGATCTGCCCTAGATGCTCCTGTTGTCACTTAGTCAAACCTGGAAAAATGACAAAAAGATCCTAGGACC
The DNA here is from genome assembly GCA_007258455.2 of Sequoia sempervirens. Taxonomy (NCBI): domain Eukaryota; kingdom Viridiplantae; phylum Streptophyta; class Pinopsida; order Cupressales; family Cupressaceae; genus Sequoia; species Sequoia sempervirens. The sequence continues at coordinate 189,932,691 of VDFB02379711.1, read as the reverse complement.
TGTGCTCATGTGAATATAGTATCGTTTCCTCCTCTTGCATCAGGAAAGTCACCATGTTAAAATTCATCAAAAAAATTGTCAACCTAATTTGTCTCGGCATACCCCAAACAACCTTAGTGTCGCTATCTGTGGTGCGGTGTAGTTTGAATGTTTCAATTGTGCCACTAGGAGTCTTTGGCTCTCAAACTCCGTCGCGGTGTCGTACCTTGAGTATGCAGCCCAATTTGAGCTAAACCCTAAGTTGTAAAAAGGACCGCTGTGGTGCACTTTACATATGCGGTTGGGTTTGGAATTTAAACCCTAATTCCAAACTATGTTGTGGCGTCACTCCTCATGACTGTGGTGTAGTTTGAGGCCGCACAGTGCTGATTTAAGCTTTCTAGCAGTGCAATACATGACTGCTCCTAAAAAACTAAGTTTCCTAGCCTAATAAATGCACACAAAAATCAAAAAATGAAGTCGGGTCAAGTTGACTCACCGATGGTCCAATGCCAGGTAGCCTCTGGTGTGTGTGTACTCTATCTGAGATGTTCTATAGAAGTTGTCATTGCACCATCTCGCAAAGGGGTCATAACTCAAAATTGCAAAGTCTCTAAAGGATGAATGTGAAAATAAATTGGAGGTGGCACCTCAAGGCCTATTTAAGCTTAAAAGTTAGGGTTTTTCCACCTTGTTTAGCTGTCCTATCAGGGTTTTGAATCCCCGAGCCTATTTTTGTTTGTCTGTGGACTGTTTTGCATCATTTTGGCATTCTGGAGCCTTTCTAGACCCATTAGGCACCTTGTCCCTCTCTATTTTCGAGAGTTCACCCAAAAATCCAAATTTCCATTTGATCTCTCGAGGCGGTAGTATATCGACATGTTTTCTCTCACTGGGGCAACAATGGGGAAAATTTTGAAATCAATTTTTTTTTACTTTTGATCGAGATAGTTTATTCTTTGAACCAATTTAACAAATACTTTGCTTCAAAGAGGGGAAAAATGTAGACATGGATAATATACTGACATACTTGATTCTGATTACTAACACCATTTCGTCTTGAATAACCTTCTCAGCTTATCATCACTCTTCATCCCTTAATTAAATAAATAACCATTCATTTGATTAAGCCATTCTCTCTTGTTAATTAAATCAATCAATTTGATCTAATTAACCCTAAGCCTCTATTTAGTTAAATAATTCATTTTTATTTAATATATTAAATCTCTAAAGTCACCCTATTAAATTAAACAAATTAAACCTTGTTTTTAATTTAATATAACATCATCCCTTTTAGTTAAATAAATCAAATCCTTTATTTAATCAAATCTAGATCACATTCTTCTCATGTTTTGATTTAAATCAACTCATAAATCTAAATCAAATAGTCACATCATCTAATCCAAACCTTGATTAATTTAATCCTAATCTCCAAATTTCTCAAGATTTTGCCACTTGCACATGAAAATACATTTAATGGATTTATTAAATCCCCATTTTCTTTCAACTTGGCATCTTTAGAGGAATATTCCTCCAAGTTTGAAAATCCCTCCAAGTGGATTTGTCCTTCCAACAAGACATTCATTCCTTCTTACATGTCTTTGTGCATTGAGCCAATTGGCATTTAATTCATTCTTTTTCCCTCTTGCATGTCATTTCACTATTTTCAAATTCCACCTAATTTCATTTATTGTGCACATTCATGAAAATGTGCTCAAGCTTCCTCCATTCACATCTTGACAAGTGGCACTTGCCCATTCGGTGTTGAATGATCCCACATTCATCCCATTTTGCATTCCTCCATCTTGTCTTTCTATAAATAAGAGATTTCTCTCCTCATTTTGATCATCCACAATTTGAGCAAGTTTATTATACTCAATTTTATCAAAGTCTTAGCTAGGTTATGCAAACTTTTCATCATGGAGCTTAAGTGAATCTTCAACAAAGTGGATCAACCTTCATCAATCATCAACATTACATCATAGGAGTTAGGAAAGGGCCAATTTTCATCTTTAATTAGCACCAATTGCCCCATGGGATCAAGAGTTTGCTAGCTTAATTAGGATTTCATTATTTTCTCATTGTTCTCTTCAATTTATTTCCTATTTTGAGCATTATTAATGGATTTCATGGGGAATCTTGATTCTTACTTGCATTGGATCTAACTATGTGTTTGTTTCTTGTGTTTTGCAGTTATTAGGATTGGGGTTCTACAATATTCACAAAATTTTGGAAGATTATGTCGATGGTATCCTTGCTAAATTGTTAACCCAACAAGACAATGTAAATGTTCTTCGCAAAATCTTCAAACAAATAAAACAATACAACATGCAATTGAATCCAAAAAAGTATGTCTTTGACGTGGATAGTGGTAAAATTTTGGGGTTTGTCATATCTAATAGAGGCATTGAGGTGGACACAAAGAAAATTGATGCAATAAATAACATGCCACCTCCTAGGAATGTTTCTCAATTGTGCACATTACAAGGTCGAATCCACTCTATCTATCATTTTGTTGCATCTTTAGCCGATCACACATTACTTGTCCTGCATCTCCTTAAAAAGGGTGTCCCTTTTGATTGGGATGCAGATTGTAAATAGACTTTTGAGAGTCTAAAGGAATATATAGCTACTCCACCTGTTTTACAACTTGTTGTGCCACATAGACCATTTATCTTGTACATCACCACATCTGCCCATGCTCTTATAGCATTGTTGGCTCAACACAACAATTCTGGTAAAGAACACCCTATTTATTACATTAGCCACACCTTAATTGATTATGAAACATGATATTCACCAATTGAAAAATAATGTTTGGCTCTTGTATTCACTACTAGTAAGTTGTGACATTATTTACTAAATGATGAAGTAAAAGTTGTCAAAAAATTTGATCCTCTTAAATATTTTTTCAACAAAACAGACCTCTCCGGATGCTTAGCTAAGTGGGTGATGTTATTAACTAAGTTTGACCTTAAATTTGTTTCACAAAAATAAATCAAAGGCCAAGCCTTGACCGATCACTTAACTGATGCTCCTTCTCCTTTTGCTTTACCTACTCCTGATTCCTTTCTTGATGATCTTGTCTTAACCACTAAAATTAAACCATGGGAGTTATTTTTCGATGGATCTAAGTGTTGAACCAGTTTTGATGTTGGAATGGTACTAATTCCACCTGATGGAAAACCTATTCCCTTATCTTATCAATTAAATTTCCTATGCACAAATAATACAACTAAGTATGTGGCATTGATCATAGGTTTGCAAGTTGTTTTATCTTTACACGCTAAACATATCAAGATCTTTGGCAATTCACAATTGTTCATCAAACAAATCAATGGTACATATCAAAATAAACATGAAAAATTATTAAAAGACAAGGATTTTATAATGAGACTATTAGAAAAAATTGATTCGTTAACCATTGATAACATCCCATGCAAAGATAACCGACATGCGAATGCAATGGCGAGTGCAGCTTCTCTCATATCCCCACATGATCCTTCCACAAACTTCACCTTTTTTATTCATCCCATCATGAAACCTTCGATTGATACTCCATTAGAAGACATTTTGGTGATAACTCAAGATGCTTTGTGTGAATGGTATGATACAATATACAACTACTTAAAATATAGTACCATTCTCGAACCTACCACAATGAAAACTCAAAAGTGTTTACATAAAATCGTGACTAAATATGTGATCCTTTCAAATGCATTGTATACAATATATTTCAATGGTCTCCTATTACGCTGTCTTAAAGATTCTAAAATCCCTTTAGCGCTTGAACAGGCTCATGTTGGTGCCTGTGAAGGTCATTTTGGATGTCGTTTGTTAGTGCAAAAACTTATTCATATGGGTTATTATTGGAGACATATGGAGAAGGATTGCTTCACCTATGTTAAACAATGTCACAAATGCTAAGAGCATAAAAATTTGATCCACGCTCCTACTACTAAGCTCTGTGCCAATGTTCCCATTTGGCTGTTTTCAGTATGGGGGTTAGATCTTATTGGAAAAATTTCACCGCTTTCTTCTATTGGGCATATGTTTATCATAATCGCAACAGATTATTTCACAAAATGGGTGAAAGCTATTCCCCTTCATTCTACAATTGCTGAAGCAATTTATCGTTTCATCTTGGAACACATAATTGCTCAATTTGGACTTCCTTTTGCAATCGTTTCATACAATGGAACGCCATTTAAAAATAGCGAAGTTCATAAATTTCTTGAAACATTCAACATTCAACACCGCTTTTCTACAATGTATTATCAGAAATCCAATGGACAAGTTGAAAATACTAATAAGCTTCTCGAACAAATCCTTAAGAAAACTATTAGCAATAATCATAAAGACTGGCATACACAACTATCTTATGCATTTTGGGCTTATACAACTAATGTTCGATCATCCACATGAAATACCCCTTGTAGCCTTGTTTGTGGTACTGATGCGATTATGCCCTTGGTGTTAGAAATTCCTACTTTGCAAGTTACTATCCAAGATCTTTTTGATGATGACACTTATAAAGATCAACAATTACATAAACTTGAGATGCTTGATGAACAATGCATTAACACTCTTAAACATCTCCAAGCTCACATCAAACAATTACAACACAAACACAATATTCATGTTATCCCTCGATCATTCTCTAAGGGATATTTTGTTCTTATTGAAAATCAACGAAATGCTAGTGTTGACACTGAAGATAAAGATAAGTTCAGCCCTAATTGGTTGGTACCTTACATAGTTGATACCAATTATGGGTCTGATGCTTATCTCTTAACACAGCTTGACAAAACACCCCTTAGGGAACCCATTAATGCCACACATTTGTGTTGGTATTATCTCTAATCCCCTTTGAATAGTATGATTGATATAGTAGTGTCATTTAAAGTTATTTGATGTCATTCTAAATAACTTTCACATTGCTTCATTCTTGACAACTAAATTTGTGTTTGTATGGAACATTAAGATAATTATTTAAGTTCATTTTATAATTTCTTTAGGCTTCATACTATTCACATTCCTACTGTGTTAAGTTAAATCCTTATTAGTGTATTTAATTTAACATATTCTTTTCTTCATTATCAGTGTTATATCTATTCTAAAACTGAAAAATGTTTTACACTAGATTACATCAATCCTATTAAATCATGTCACCATTAATTAAATACTTTTACCATAAGTCATTTAATTAATCACATTGCATTTAACATTCACATAGAAGAGATACATCGTCATAACATCAAATGTGCATGTCTATATATTTTATATATACATCTCAGAATCATATACAATGTCATAGTGGTCTGTGAGAGCTAGACCCCTCAGGATTTGGCACTCGTGATCCAGTCCCTGGATGTTAAGAGATGGTCATGTGTGACTGTGATCATGAACTATTGAGTCTACATGCATACTCCAAACCCTGTACTCGACCAATGACTATAAGCCGCTCATCTACCATCTGATCCCTCTTCGCTCATGCCTATGCGAGCTCTACACATAGTCTCTCTACCTCTTCCAAGGTCTGCATTGACTGTAGTGCACTCTTAGCCCGACATATTCATCTCCTCATGCTCTCGTACGCTTCCTGTGACCTCATGAAACATCTAAGTGACTCTAGCTCTTCCTCCATGATTAGTGGGGGCACGTAGTAAGGATCCATGTCCTCCTCGTTGAGGGTTGTAGGCACTATCTCTATGGAAGCCTGATGATAGTGTGATATCCTCAAGTTTTACCTATTCTAAACAACTAAAATGCAATGGAAAAACACAAAGAAACACCTCAAGATTAGCCTAAGGAATTGCTAATACAAAGAGATAAAATGAAAAAAGATTGGGTATGTGTAGGATCATGATGGGCCAAAAAGTGGCGATATGTAAGTGATATGATGGCCCATGTGGCTGACAACTTTTTTTTAACCCAAAATTGATGAAACAAAAATGGTTTTTAAAGGAAATTCTCAACTTTCCACCAATATAAATTATTCTTTACTTTGAATTTAATAAATAATTATTATTCCTTTTGTATTTGAATTACAACTAAAGTCCTGATTGATGGGCTGATTGAAAAATCTATAGCTTTCAAACAATATCACATTTTCAAATCGAAACATGCCCATTTTATGCTTCACATACTATAGGATTAAAAAAAAGAAAAAATGAATTTCATGAAGTTTTGACCCAGGTTAAGGTGGTTAGACATACAATTTTATATTTTTAAAGTTATAAAAAAAATTATAATTAATTATTTATTTGGAAAAAATTACCAAAAAATATGCATCACATTGGGACATGATTCCTCTACTTATATCTAAAATATTACAAAATATTATCATTTTATTGTGGTTAGGTGGTCGACAAACACTTCTTATTTTTCCCTAAAATTTAAGTACTTGTATTGAAATTTCAAATTTTCACCAAATAGTTTTTCAGAAAATAAACCTAGTAGTTTAGAAACTACATTCAATTTTCTATAAATTCTATTCTTACATATTTTTGAAATAATATAGATAACTTATTCAAATTTTTACATCAAGTTGCCTAAGTCTGATTTTTCTGATTTTTTTGCCACTTAAGGGTTTGGTTTTTCCATGATGATCCTACACATACCCAATTGCAAATGATTATACCTTCTCTTTGCAACTGAAACTCCTTGGTTGGCCCTTGATTTTGGATTTCTTTGTATGCTCCTTAGATGGATATTGATGTAGCTAAATGCAAAATTAACTAGATGGTGGGATGCAAATGCAAATAGCTAAAATGGATAGCTAGATGAGAGAAAATGCTTGTAAAATGAGTGCACAAAATGACAGCATAAGATTGCTCAAATGACTAAGTGTTGAAAATGTCTTAGAGGAGGGGGTATTTATAGAGAAATTTGAATTCTCTAGAGAATTCAAAGGTTGAGATTTATCCAACAAGGCCTAGATGAAGGGCTAAGGTGAGTTGAGGACTCACAAGCCCTCATATTTTGACATGTGGAATGTGAAGTGGCTAAGGGTGAGATGATGTAGAAGGAGAGTACATGATGTGGAGGAAGGACAAGTACCTTCCATGTACCTTGGGGAGTGAGAATATTTCCTCAAAAAGGAACTTCTTGTCCCCATGTGAAAATTAAAGTGACATTTGAGGAATTTTGGAATTCCTCAAAAATCTCTATGGGAAATGAGAAAGTGGTTGGAGAAATAAATGTGAATTAAAAATTCACATTCTTAGGAGAATCTAATGGATAAGAGAGGGTATCCAAAAGTGTGGGAATTGGTCACATGTGGATGAGGTGACAAGTCAAATGTTCTAAAAGTCTTGGAAGGATAAAATGTGAATTAAAAATTCACATGGGGAGGAGAGAGACCTAGGATGAATAAATGTGAATTAAAAATTCACATGGGAAGAGAGGGTCAATGCCAAGAAAGGAAAATGAAAAGGTTGACTAAAAAGTGGAGCTAAAAGTGGCTAATGACTTTGATTAAGGTTGTGCAAATACTTGATTAGAGTAATTAATGAGAGATTAGAAGCAAGTGGCAAATGTAGGAGGATGAGACATTAATCCTTGATTAAGAGGATGCACATCTTAATCATGAATTAATTAAATTAATCTAGATTAGAGAGGGATTATTGAGGATGTGACAAGGAGAGAGAAAAATGAAGAATTTTAAATTGATTTTATTCAAAAAGATTAAGATGACTAAATTAAATAAATTGACATATTTATTTAATTTAGAGAGGAAAAAGGTGTAAGGTAAAGCATTTAATTGTTAAATTAAATACTTTAAGAGATATAGGCGAGAAGTGTAATATTAATTAAATAAATTAATATTGATGGAATGGATGAATAGAGAGGTAAATTTGATCGTAAGGGAGTGATCAAATTTTGATGTCTACATTTTTCCCCTCTTCGAAATATTGTTAAAATAATAGTGTTTCGAAGAAAAATAAAATGTCGATGGTGAAGGAAGTGACAGAGCTTGATGCCCCAGCATGAAAGAGGTTGAATGAGCTGCCCAAGTGGAGGAAAAAAGGAGGGAGATGCCCCAGTGACTACTACGAAGGGATGCAGGGAAAATGGTAGGGTATGCCCCCTCGAGAGGGCGATTGCGAAAGAAAAGGGGCCCCGGACGAGTTCTTGATAAAAAGAAAAGGAGTACACCATTGGGTAGAGCTCGAAAAACTAAGCAAATTTGAATTTTGAATAGAGTCGATCAGACACACGATTTGCAAATGACGGCCCCAAGAAAGGAGGGAATTAGTTAGAGGAGAAAAAAGTTAAATACAAGGTTAAAAATACCTTTTATTTGAAAAGGGGAAAAAGAGGGGTTAAAAGGTAATTTTAAGAATTACCTTGTCACATTGTCACTGTAACAGTTGAGAGAAGAGGAGAGGAGAGGAGGAGAGGAAAGAGTAACAATGCCACAGGATTACGACTCTGATATCATTCACCGGGCGAACGAGGTACGAAGGTGCCACACCCACTATGTGGTGCCCCACTAGGTTAGTAATAAAACCTGACTTGTGTATTTTAAACATTTATAGCATGTTTTGGAATGTTTACAAAAAATGTAAAACATGGGTTTTATTTGCAGGATAAAATAGAAAAATGGGTAGATTTAAGTTTGGCAAATAGATAGAGAAAATAAGACATTTTAGAGGGGTGCTAGGAGAGGTGAATTCGCCCTGGACCAGGATAGCTCCACCCCACGGTGGGGCGTATCCACCCCAAATTGGGGTGAAGTCACCCTGGCGCTAGGGTGCATCCACCTCAGCTTGGGGAGGAGACGCCCCAGTGCGAGGGCGCATCCGCCCCAACTCGAGGCGCAGACGCCTCGGTGTTGGGGCGCATTCGCCCTTACTCGGGGTAGAGTCACCCCCAAGCTGGGGCGCGTTCACCTCGGTAGTGGGGTGCATCCACCCCAGCTCAGGGCAGAGTCACCCCAATGCTGGGGTGCATTCACCCTAGTCTGGGGCAGTCGCCCCAGCTCGAGGAGCATCTGCCCCGATGTGGGGGTGGATTTTCCCCTGCTCGAGGCACATCCACCCCGACATGGGAGCAGATTCGCCCTGAAGTGGGGACACTATCATCTTAGCACTGGGGAGGAGTCACCCTGGCTCAGGGAACATCCACCCCAGAGTGGGAGCGCTATTGCCTCAGCTTGGGGCAGATTCGCCCCAGAGCAGGGGCACTGTCACCCCGGCGCAGGGGTGTATTCACCCCGGTATGGGTGCATCTGCCTCGATGCAGGAGGGTATCTGGCTTGGTTAAGAAGACATGCTTGTCCTGACTAGGGAAAAGTGGGAAGAAGAAGAGAGAGAGAAAAACAAAATAAAAGAAAAGAGGAAAACAAGCAATGTCCCAGGGTTGGGAATATGGTGTATTGACAATCAAGTAATATGGATGCATGGTTTCAGGTGATTAAAAACACATGAGCGATGATCAGAAGTACTAATAGCGACCATAGTGGCCATGAGAGAAGTAGATCACGCAACATTAGATCATGCGAGGTTATTGCACTTTTATAGGTTCCGATGATGAGGGCACATCAAGCGATGCTGATAGCCTTGATAGAGAAATGGAGTTCAAAGATATCGACATTTCATCTTCCAATGGGGGAGATAACGGTGATGTTGGAGGATGTATGGCACATCCTGAAGTTGCCGATAGCGGGGCTATTAGTTAGTGATGTGGTATCAAGAGGGGTCGAGTTAGATCACACTATGTCAATGTTATTTGGACATGAAGATCTGCCCATACAAGGTGGGTAGTTGGACCTAGACAAATGTTTGGCAGTGGGGGTACCACCCCTACCATTATTTCTGTGTGGATTGATTAGCAGGATATTCTCACCAGATCATAGCAGGTGATTTTCCAGTCTACGGTACATGGAGGTGATTCGACATATTTTCGAGTGGTGGGAGGGATAAATCTTGTGGGGTACCTGTGTATTAGCACAGTTATACAGGGATATGCATGTGATCTGCTACCAAAACTTAGTGAGTTTGACACACATGACCCTACTATAGGTGTGGGCATGGGAAAATATTATGGTAACAATACCCGTAGTGGTTAGGGAGGGAGATGAGGATGATAGGGAGCCTATGGCCTATGGGTATGGGGAGGTGAGGGGTTGGGTTTTGCAGTACGGGATGCAGGGGGATATGGATGGGTGAAGGAGAGCGATAGATGGTCTATAGAAGAGAGACATATTATGGCATCCATATATGTATCAACAGTTTAGGGGATGGAGGGGGGAGGAAGAGAGATAGAAGGGTTACTTTATGAGCTGGTGCATCTTGATTGGGAGTCAGTCGTGCATAGTGGAGGTGCATTGACCAGAAAAAGTGTTGAGGTAGTTTGGGCTAATACAGGATATTTTGGATGCACTCGTTAGGTTTTGTCGACTCACCAGAGAGTGACCATTGCTGCTCACTTTTAGACCAAGGGATGCCAGAGCGGCGTGGGCGGCGACAGTGTAGGTACCCTACCCAGGGAGAGCTGTTGGGGTGGAGGATGTAGGAGTGACGGTACGATATGACCAATGGTGGTGCAACCACCAATGGGAGAGGATTACACTGACAGTGCCTATTGTAGGAGTTGTAGGATTTAGATCAGAGGATAAGTGCCAGGGGGCGAGGGAGGGTGGAGATAGGAGGAGACATGCGCGGAGGGGAGGAGAGGGGAGGGGAGCAAGATAGTAGGAGGATGTAGAGGGTGTTGGTCAGCAGGGAAAAGGAGGGGATGAGGTGGAGGTGGTGGGATAGCTGGAGAGGAGGAGGAGGAGGAGACATTAGAGGAGGGCTAGGGCGGAGGTGGATGTAGTAGGACCCATGGGTGGGAGAGATGCAATACGAAAAGAGGGTGGGATAGGCCCAGAGCCAGATGCAGTAGGACATGATAAGCCAGTGTTGGAGATGATGCATGTGGTGGAGGGTGGAGTTAGTCAGCAACCCGACATAGGAGGTAGGGTATGGCGAAGGAGAGTGTTGGTGTGGGCTGAGCAGGAGGAGATGGGAGGGGGTGGATAGCAAGATTGAGCCTGGGAGGAGATTGATGCCAGGGGTTAGTCAAAGAGTAGGAGACGACGAAGGAGGGTGTAGAGCATGGTAGAGCAGAGGCCTTCCATGGTAGAGATAGGGGGAGTGAAGATGAGGAGTCAGAGGGGGAGGTGAGGGCTATAGGAGAGCCGAGGAGACTGATGAGGGTGGGGAGGCATGGTCAGTCGTAGAGAGTTCGGGTCTGCCCCACTATGGAGGACTAGGAGACTTAGCAGGAGCATGAGTGCAGGGGGCGATGATGCTATGGAGATAGATGGAGATGTTCTTGATATGGAGATTTTGGATGCAGATCCATTGGCGGTGGTTCCTTTCATGGCATTAGAAGATCCTATTACTTAGCCAAGAGATATTGCGGATAGGCTTCAGATTATAGATCAAAGGTTGAGGATAGCTGAGGCAGAGGTGATTAGACTCAGGGTCGAGCTATCGAGAGTACTAGTAGTAGGTCAGAGATATTATGGATTTATGGTTGACCTCTTATCCACACAGGTAGAGGTGATGGGGAGAGAGAGAGATAGACTGTAGGTTGACATATAGGGGGTATGGGATGAGTTGATTGCTATTAGTTGGGACTGTGACAGACTACAAGCAGAGGTTGTTATATTATAGGCCAAGGGGGAGCTAGAGGGGGTGACAGATCAGGGGTCAGGAGGCATTGGGTAGTAGATAGATGATCTCCAGCAGGAGCGAGATGAGCTATGTGATAGAGTGTATTGTTTAGAGCAGATAGTCAGAGATATGGGGTTGATGTAGGAGAGAGAGGGAATGAAGAGGGAGCATGCTCGTATTATGTAGGTAGAGAGAGATGTAGTGCAGGTACAAATGTAGGCTATGGAGGTAGAGAGGGATGTGGCGCAGGTGCAAGTTCATGTTTTGCAGAGTGAGAGAGAGATGGCAGAGGCACATATATAGTCTCTTCAGAGGAGGAGAGAGGAGGCAGTTTTAGAGGTATCGTCACTGTAGAGAGAGTGAGATGCATCAGGTTTGAGAATACATGAGCTACAGAGAGACAGGGATGCAGTGGTGGCTCAAGCACAAGCTGCAGAGAGAGATTTTGTAGAGATGCAGATGTGGATGTTGTAGGGAGAGCGGGACACAACAACTTAGTTGCACATAGTACAGAGGGAGAGGGATGTTGCAGAGATGCAGATGTAGATGCTACAAGGAGAGCGGGACGCAGCAGCGGCTCAGTTGCAATCAGTACAGGTTGGTGATGGGATAGGGGCAGATATGCAGGGATTACAGGGGGAGAGAGACGCAATAGTGGCTAGGGTAGTGGTTGTCAAGGAGATGAGAGATTGGGTTCAGGCAGAGATGGCACAGTTATGATTATCCCAGGAGGCCTCAGAGCAGGAGAGAAGAGTAATCACTAGAGATCGGGATAGGTATCGCCAGGAGTGGAATTCCACTCAAGTGTAGGATGCTGAGCGAGAGGAGAATGCGAGGGAGGCATGATTTTGGATGGCCGCATATTATCATGCAGTTCCAAACCCAACACAATGGATGTTCTATTATGTTCGACAGACACCACAGATGCTAGCACCATCCTAGACACCGGGGACACGGACCCGAGGTTTCAACGAGTCATAGGGGGTTTCACCAAGTAGGAGATCAATACCTGATTCACCTCAGAGATCAGATGTGGGTAGCTCATTTGGCAGATGACAGGCTACTTAGTTTTTTATAGGTGTAGGGTGGATGGATAGGTCATAGTGACAATGGTTATTTACAGGACCTTATACTGGTAGTTTTCTCTGATGATTTTTGTATATGATGGTCATAAATATGATGACATCGATGACATTATTATGATATTATTCAGGTGATAGTCACGATTTATGAGATGTTATTTGGACTTTTGGTATATTTATATATGATATATGATAGCCCTTATTGACACCATGTTCATGCATTGGATGAATGATCATGTTTAATTATTTGTGGACTATGGATGATTTTATTAATGCAAATGCTTATATGATGATATGATGTATGCATATGTTGTATCTATGATGGCTTGTGTAGATGTTTATGTATGGATGCTTATTTGATTTATTGATGTGTATGTATATGTGTATGATGGCTTATGTAGATGCTTTTATGAATGTTTTATACATGCAGAATGTGATGTATTATGATTCTAACACTTTGTGATGTAGGTGGTGATGTATGTATGAACAATAGAATGAACCCAATATGTGTGGATGATAATGCACATCTGACAGAGTTAAAGTTGTAATGAATTAATCAATGTGAATAGTAAATCATGAAAGGTAATAACACATGGTCATAAGCGTCAATAAGGACTGACATGAAAAGAAAGGGGGGAAGATGTATGTGTAGTGATTGTGGAAAATGGGTGTAATTTGGCACTTGTCAATAACTTTTAGTATCCTGAGAAGAATGAGAGAGAGCAGGGTAAGTATTTGCACAAGCAAAATCATAGGGTGAATGCAATGCAATAGATGACGAAATGCAATCATAATATAATTTTCCATCTTTGGAGCACTAATTTTTGCTATAGCATAAGACACCAAGTGCCAAGGTATAGGAAACTAAGGCGAGTTATCATCTAATGCATGAAATAAACACAGAAACAAGAAGGCTATCCCAACACCCCAAAGTAGTGAAAACTTTGGTCGGGCCAGGCATTGGGATAATCACAAGCACAAAGGGATGTCCAAAAGTAAAAAAAGATCATAGGGATCTTGGTGGGTACTACGTGGGACAACCTAGTAGACAACAATAATAAAAGATCATGATATGCCCCTATGTGAATTAGCGAAGAAACACCATAATATGATAAATTATGGCGATCTTAACTTATTGTAATAGGGAGCTCAAGTGATAAACAAAAATCAAAAGTATATAAAAAAATTGCAATCAGATTTCAAATGTCCTTTACCATAGGATTGAGAGGATGGATGAGCTTGATGAGGTCTATTAGGAAGGATGCATCCTGTTGAGACCGATGATGGGTACTAAACTAAAATATTGATATGACACGGGATACACAGAACCGATTGGATTTGCTGATACTAGTGGATCTCATTTGTTAATAACCAACTATATAAGGGCATAACTTGATGACACAATACAAGAGACAAGTCACAAGATATAAGACTGACACATCCTACAAACCTAGGGGCTCGAGAGCTGAGCAAAGATTAACCTTGCCTATGTGAAAGAGCAAAGCCCTCGTAGTTCTTGAAAATACTATGGATAAAGCGGAAAGAAGACAATGGTGACCGATGATGAATGACACAAGACATGACACACAAATTCCCCAGGGGAGGATCAAATGATTAACCTTGCCTACGTGAAAGCGTAGGGGCAACATAGTTTAGAAAAGATAAATGACAACCGACCATGGATAAAAATGAAAAGGGGACAATGAAGACAGATGATGGATGGCCATCACAGGATGGTAAAAATTCCTTAGGGGTAGTTCAAATGGTCAGCCTTTCCTACGTGAAAGCGTAGGGGTAACGTAGTTCGACTAAGGATGAGAAGACTGATGTGAAATGATGAGATCTAGATGGAGACCGACACAATGGATGATCCTATATGAAGACACCAATTGATTGACAATCAAACGAACGACACAAGCTAAGACTGGGATACTGAAAAGCTCAGGATGAGGGATAGCCAAGGTGGATCATCCAATGCTCAATCAAGATATATACCAAGTGACGGAGGATGGGATGGGTGAGGATGATAGGGCGGATGAAAGCATAAAATAACTAGGACACAAGGTAGATAATGATTAAGCCCTCTACAAATGGCACCTGTGAATAGGTTTTCACCACCTGTACTTATCCAAGGTGCCATCAAAGGTGGTTTTCACCATAGGACGAATTTATTTCTCTTTACTATTTTTATTTTATTTTATTGATTTTTTTGTGTTTTTGCAGGTGGGGTTACCAAGCGGATTTAGGTGTAGAACCTCTTCAGATGCATGATATTTATAGGATCTTCGAGGGGTTCTCCTTCAAGGGTAGCAAGTCTGTATGCCCCAGATCCATATTTAGTGGTTATGATATAAGGACCCAACCAATTTTCTTCAAATTTTCCTTTCTTATCGCGGTCCTGCTGAGTACACTGGTTCTCTTTAAGGACTAGTTCACCAATCTGGAATTGTCAGGGACATACCTTCCTGTTGTAGTTACACTTGAGGCAGTTTTGGTAGGCTTGTAGATGATCATAGGCTTTGATTCATCTTTCATCAAGTAACTCCAGATGTGCAAGTCATGCAACATGAGCATCCTACTCACTGATAAGGTTCTTTAAAGAAATCCCTAGTGATGGGATCTCAACTTCAATTGGCAACATGGATTCGGCACCATACACTAAAGAATAGGTGGTGGTGCCTATAGGGGTGCGGATGGAGGTGCAATATTCCCAAAGGGCAGGATGAATATGGAGGTTCCAATCTCAACCAGTGTTATTGACAACCTTTTTGAGGATGTGGACAAGGGTCTTGTTGGTTTCTTCTGCCTGACCATTACCCTGGGGGTAATAAGGTGTTGACGAACGATGCTGGATATGAAAGGTGTCACAGAGATATTTAATGGCTTGGTTTTTAAAAGGTTTTCCATTGTTGGATAGGATGGTGGATGGAATACCATATTTGTAGAGAATATGGTAAAGGATGAATTTGGAAATTTGAGTACCGGTGATTTGTGAGAGTGGAATTGCTTCCACCCATTTGGTGAAGTATTCAGTGGTAGTAATTATGAATGTATGTCCATTAGAAGAGGGTGGGTAAATCTTTCCAATCAAGTTGAAACCCCATTGAGAGAAGGGCCATGGTGCTAGTAGGGGTTGAAGGTCTTGTGCCGGGGCGTGAATCAAATTTGCATGTTGTTGGCAAGGAAGACATTTCTTCATGAACTCACATGCATCATGTTCTAATGTAGGCCAATAATATCTAGCTCGGAGAATCCTTTTGGCCAAAGTCATACCATTTGAATGGGCCCCACAAACACCACTATGTACTTCTACTAGTGTAGTATGGGCTTCGGTCTCATTCAGACATCTAAGGAGGGTTCGATCATACCCATGACGATAAAGTGTATCACTGATGATAATGTATCAAGCTGAACGTTGAATAAAGGATTTCTGTTGGTTTCGTGTGAGGTATGGGGGTAGAATATTATTATGTAGATAAGCATATATGTCTTGATACCATGGGGAAGGGGGACCTACAATTTCACACACCATGTCAATCTCAGGGATATCATACATTGGGATTAAAACTTTTTCCACAAGGAACTCACACTCTGTTCGATCTTTAGGCATGTCGATCAGGGATCCAATACTAGCCATTGCATGAACTGCTTTGTTCTGTACCCTCAAAATTTGGTCAAATTGTATGAAGGTAAAATATTTCTTCAAGTCATCCACACATTTATAGGGTAACAGTTTATCATATTTTGTTAGGAATTCATCATTAACTTGTTTAATGACCAACAATGAATCACCAAAGACTCTCAAGTGAGTTATGTGCCATTGCTTTGCAATTCAAAGGCATGTGAGGAGGGCTTCGTACTCTACTATGTTGTTGGTACACGGGAATGCTATCTTGAATGATTTTGGAATGTAGTCACCTTGAGGGGTAACCAACAAAATTCCTGTACCTGATCCATTATGAGTATATGAGCCACCAAAATACAATATCCAAGCAGGTGCTTCTATAACTGTGAAAAATTCTTCATCTGGAAATTCAGTGATGAGAGGATAAGCATCCACTAGTGGTGCCTCATCCAACTGATCAGCTACAACTTGTCCCTTTATGGCTTTGCAATCCATGTATTCTATGTCAAATTCACTTAGGAGCATGAACCACTTAGCCATGCGACCAATTAAAGTGGTTCTAGATAACAAATACTTTAGTGGATCAATTTTTGCTATTAATTTGACTAGATGGCTGACCATGTAATGTCAGAGTTTTTGTGTACTAAAGACCACTGCAAGGTAGGCTTTCTCCATGGGTGAATAATTTAATTCATAGCCAACCAGTGTTTGACTAATGTAGTAGATTTTTGTTTCTTTTGAGGACTCATCATGTTGTGCCAATAATTCCCCCAATGCGACTGAAGTGGCGGAGATGTAAAGTAGGAGGGGTTTCCCTGGAATCAGTGGCATTAAGATCGGTGGATGAGCCAAGTATTCCTTGATCTTATCAAAACCTATTTGACACTGTTGGTTCCATTTGAAGGTTGAATCTTTTTTCAAAAGATGGGTGAATGACTGACACTTATTTGCAAGCTAGACTATGAACCAACGGATCCCTAGAGACTTCTTAATTGTTTTAGATTGCGCAGAGGTGGCATATCCAAAATAGCTTTCACCTTGGTGGGATCAACCTCAATGCCTCTTCGAGAGACTATGAAACCCAACAATTTCCCTGATGTAACACCAAAGACACACTTTTTTGGATTTAGTCATAGTTTGTAATGTTTTAGCCGCTCGAAGATCTTTTGTAGTATGGAAACCATCCATAAGGGACAACATCTCATGTCCTATAGTAAGGTCAACCAACATGTCAATATTGGGTAGCGGGAAGTCATCTTTTGGACATGATTTGTTAAGATCCTAGAAGTCTATGCAAATCCGAATGTCTCCATTTGGTTTGGCAATAGGTACTATGTTGGAGATCTAATTAGAGTAGTCAATGGGTTTGATAAAATCGACATCCAGTAATTTTTCTAACTCCTTCTTGACCAATAATGCTACTTGTGTATGCATTTTTTGGACCTTCTATTTGATAGGCTTGGCATCCAGGTGAACATCCAGATAATGAACTACTATAGTAGGGTCTAAGCCTGGCATATCTGAGTATGACCAAGAAAAGTTAATGATTCCATCTTGGAGAAGTTGAATAAATACTGAATATTCTTGCTCTGATAGTGACTTGGCCACATAAGTGATCTTAGGGTTTTCAGTAGTACCTAGGTTAACTTCTTGAGTTTCTTCAATTAGGATGGATGACCATGTGGATAATTGAGTTCCCACAAGGGGAAGATGAATGTCTCCATCTTCCAGCACTTCTTCAAGGCTTTCACTATCGGATGCGTCGTTTATTTTTACTTTTTCCAGGTCAGGAAGTTCCTTGGGGAGGTTTTCACTAGATGACCATTTTTTATTTTTCTTGTTTTTATTCTAGCGAGTGGAGTGATCATCTTCCCCCAATCCCATGAGGTTGACATATGTATCCAGGGAGACCTTGACAGGTGTGCTATCACATAGGTCCCAATCAATGAGTTCACGATGGCAAAGAGAAAGGATGATGGTACAAATAGATAAGAAGTCAAACATGGATGATAGGTCTGTGTGATCAACATCATCGTACACACGTATGATGGATTCTTCCTCGGGTATGTCTTCCAAGGGACCATTCTCCACAGTAACACTATTGGAGGTATTAGATGATGTTGCAGGGCCTTTTTGGTTTTTGTCATATCCAAGGCCTATATTTTGTGGCAGCTTTGATACATCAATAGGTTGCAACCGTCCCTCTTCTTCCTTACCTAGGCCCCCACCTTGGTAGTTATTCTTTTCTGTGAACTTAGTTGACCAAGGGTATACTTCTTGAAATTATTCTTTTAGAGGAGGATCTAGTTAGGGTTCTTCAAGGTATACCCACTGACTGATATCCTCTTTTGGTGCATCTATCTTTATACTAGGAGACTGGAAAGTGGTAGTGGGAATGTTTTTTGCACTGAAGGTGATAGTCTTGTATTCCTTTGGAGTAGCCTGAGAAGGTTGGCCGTACATGTGTGGTGACGGTGGCATGGTTGCCATATTTAGAGTAGTATGCATTTCATATTCACCACACCCCTTGTCAATGATCTGGACTTTGGTGACTATAGGATTAGTGGTAGAACATGGAGTGGCCATCATGGTGGATGATGGATTGGAGGATGATGACTGAGATGCCCCCATTTCAACCCCATGACAATAATGTAAATGGGGAAATGATGCTTCTAGAGCTCACAAATATTCAAATGGTTGTGGGTCGGCATAAATGGTGATCTCTTGTCCATTAACTGTGAAATTTAGGCATTGATGGTACGTGGAGGGGACAAATTGCATGGTGTGGAGCCATGGACGATCGAGGAGGAGATTATATGGTAAATCTAGATCAAGGAGATGACAAGTAGTGTGCTAAACTACAGGTCCAACTTGGATAGAAAGACTGATGATCCCTTCAAAATTTATTTCTGCATTATCATAAGCCTTGATTGTGATGATTTGATTACTCAAATCCACTTGAGTATACCCTACCTATTTTATGAACTTCAGGGTACATAGATTGAGGGTAGAACCATTATCTACCAAGACCCTTTTTATTTTATGATGAGCAACCAGAACTTTGATATGTAAGGGGTGGTTGTGATTGGCATCAATATTTGACATGTCGTTCTGGCTGAAGTGTAGTTGGTAAGACAAAGCCATGTGTCCTACTAAAGCTTGGAACAATGTGGGATCAATGTCGTTAGGTACGTGGGTTTCTTGTAAAGCTTTGTTGAGTATTTCTTGATGTACGAGAGAAGACTTAAGTAGATCCAAGATTGAAATTTGAGTAGGGGTCTTCCCTAAGTGATCAAGAATGTTATATTGAGAATTTACAGGATTTGATTGGGAAGATGTGGAGGTTGTGGGGACAATAATGTGGGATCTTCGGGTAGCAACAACACATTGGGGATCTTTAGATTTAACATGTATCATAGACACATGACGTTCTACCTCTTCAATGTAATGGACAATGACATCATAATTGAGGGGTACATTCTTATAGCTTATATTATTTGTGTTGTTGTCTTGGGGATTGTTATTGGAGGTGCTTGCACCTTGATTATGGTTAGGGAAGGCGTTTTGGTATATTTTTAATTGAGCATTGGATGATGAAGCTTGACTAGTGTCGACTTTGATATCTCCTTGATCAATAAGATCTTGGATATAGTTTTTGAGACCTTGACATTTATTTAGAGTGTGCACTTTTATCTTATGGAATTCAAAATATTCATTCTCCCTAAACCAGGATGGTTTGGGTTTGGATTCATCAAGCGGTTTGGTGACAGGGTACGTGATTGGATAGTTGACTTGTAACAATTTATTAAAGATGACGCTCAAGGGTTCTCCTAATTGAGTATATTGGTGTTTTCCATTCCCTTGACTATTCTGGTTTGACTGTTGAGGAGGGTGAAATGCCCCCTATGGCATAGATATGACATTAGGCACAGATGGTTGTTGCCTCTGGGATGTACTAGCAACCTAAACATGTTTAGTGTTAGTGACACCATCATTCACTACATTTTTTTTCTTGTTCCAAAAGCGTGACTTATCACCGGATGGCCTTTATTTGTCATGGTTATGTATCTTGATGTGTCCTTTGGCAATAAGGGCACGTTCAAGGATGGGTCTTTTTCCCACTATTTCAGCGAAAGTGGTAACACAGTGCAATTTGAAATTGTGAGCCATGTCGTGATGTGAGTTTTCCACAAAGAGAGTGACCATGTCTTTCTCTTTGAGAGGGATTTTCATTCGACTTGCTAGTGCTCACCACCTTTGAAGGTAGCTAGCAAAGGTTTCACCTTCACATTGTTTCTCCTTAAGGAGCTCTAAAGTATCAGTGTCATTTTCCAAATTGAAAGAAAAGTAAGAAACAAATTTTTCTAAAGGATCCACAAAGGATTTTATGGACCCTCGTTCTAGACTCATGAACCATGCAAGGGCATTTCCTATCAGGCTCCATGGAAACAAATGCAAGAGGTAGTTGTTGTTGTGCATAACTTCTTGACACTGGGAGTAAAACTCTTGCAAGTGGCCCTTAGGATATTTTTTTCCCTTGTATCTGTCAAACTTTGGTATCTCAAAGTGCTTCAGGAAGGGAATTAGTGAGATGGATGGTTCAAATGGATAGGGACATATATCTTCAAATTTAAAGGATTGTTTACCTGTCCCTGCTTGGAGATCTTTCAAAGCAGCTTTAATTTCCAATAGATCCGCATTGACTAGTTGTGCAATCAAGGTAGATGGGTTGGATGGGTAGGGATGATATGATGACTATGGATCTTGTTAAGATAATGTTTGAAGATGGATGTAAGGATTTTGATAATGAGAGGATGATGTTCCCATTTGATGTCTCAGGGGTGTTTGTTGGTATATGGAGGTTTTTGTTGTGAGGTATAGTACAAATTTGTTTGATAAGAATACACAAATGAATGCTGAAGAGCTTGAATGTGATATTCCAGATTGGTTTGTTGGTATTGGAGGTACTCTTGTGATTGTTGGGAGGCCACATAGGGTGGTTGTTGCTGGAACTACCGCTAGTTATGATAGTAATAATGCTGAGGAGGTTGTTGTTGTGATGTCAACTGTTGTGTGGGCCAAGATGGGATGTTGTGTTGTGGTTGAGCTTGTGGACATAAAATGGATGTGAGGAACAGGGATATGGTCTAGGCGAGGGGTCGAGATGGGATAACGTAGAGGTGTTCTGTAAAGGAGGTTGTTGGGTACCAACCAAAACATTTGGTTGGGATGTACCTTATGGAGGTAATTGAGGTGGTAGGTTAGATTGAGGAAGTTTTTGAGATGTGTACGAAAGTGGTGGTAGATTTGTGGCCCCAGGAGGTGGAGGCAATGCGGTAAAAGGGTTACCCCTAGTGTTGATGAGAGGTTGACTCGAAAGGGTGGTGCTGTTAGCATTAATGGCGAAGGTTGTGGAACATTTTATAGCATATAGTAGGCGAAAGGATTATTGGGGTCAGACACTAGAGGATCCCCCATGACTAAGATTGTGGGGTGTGGGGGATGGTTAACAGGATAAAGAATGGTGTTGCCAAATTCAGGTTGATGCCAACCCTCTACTGGAGGAACAATGGGGATGTATGAACCATATGGTATGTTTTGTGAACCTTGGGGTATATTAGATGTGGAGCTCCTATATTTGGATAGGTCAACACCTGATGGAGGTTTGACACCCTTTTCAATTAGGTGGGCCAAGATTTCTTCCCCATTTTTTTCAAACAGGCGGTCAGTCATTTGCACATTGGCAGGATTACTGAAATGTTTCTCAAGCGTGAGTTCGGGTTGATTAGCCATACTCTCTTCACCATGTGGTGAGTTGTTCTAATTTTCGGTGTTGGAGTGTGATGAAGTGCCATTATGAGGGTCTTTGGGGAAGTTTACTTCATTGTTAGGATCGTGAGAGACATTTGCACCATTTGTAGGATTTGCATTGTTATTAAGATCTTGAGACATGATCACTTGAGAATTTTGACCTTGTTGTTGTGCCATTTGCTTCTTAGCTTGTGACCTAGTTTGAACGGGCATGCAAATGTGCTATGGGCGGATTAAAAAGATGTCCTTGATGCATGATTTTATTTTGATTGGATGAGTTTGGATTTTGATTGGATTAGATTTTGATTGGATCAGATTTTGATTGGATTGTTAAGATAGATTGGATTGGGTTGGATATGATTGGATTGATTAGATAATTGGATAAGTGTGATTGGTTTGATTGGATGATGGGATAAAATAGATTGAGTGATTGGATAGGTGAAATTAGATGATGGAAGAGGTGAGGGATCCTAAATCTAGTCAAAAACATCACCCTTAGTGACCTAGAGCATTGATTGATCCAGTAGATGATCATGACACCGAATCCACCTCAAGAAAGAAATGGATTGATTAGGGTTGAGGATGATAACTTACGACACCAAATTCACCTCAAGATGGAAGTGAATTGATTTGGGTCAAAGTTAGTGATTGATATGAAGGATAACAATCAAATTCAAGTGCTAAGGTCAATTTGGGTAACAACTTTTAACATGAGGTTAAGGTGATTTGAAGATGAGTGGTGTTGCTATGATATGGCCTAGGTGATGCAAATGGTAAGATTTTGGTGAATTAAGTTCACTAGGTGATGATATGGGCTTTCCAAACGAGTTACTGAAAAATTTGAAATGAGTGGGTGGATTGAGAGAATAAATGTATGGATGCTTGGGATGACTAATGGAAATTTAGGATGATTAAATGAAAGTTTTGGAGGCTAAACAGAGGTTTGGAATGATAAAATGTAGGTTTAGAATGGTCAAATGGGGGTTTTAGAGGTTTAGAATGGTCAAATGGTGGTTTCAGAGGTTTAGAATGACAAAACGAAGGTTTCAGATGACTAGATAAAGGTTTGGAATGATTAAACGATTGTTTAGAGGATAAACGAAGCTATATGGGGTGATTTTGATTATTTGAGAGGGAAAATTCACCCCACTGCAGAAAATAGGAGGGAAAATTTACCCCACTGTAGTAAACAAGAGGGAAAATTTGCCCCTCTGCAATGATGAGGGACTTGGTTTTGATGAAAATGACTATGGAAAAGACTTAAAATGATAACAATAAGGCCAATTTGTCAAAAAGTTTACTGGTTTATCACAAGAAAACACTTTCAAACAAGCACAATCCTACGATTAGTGTTAAGAGTATGGCCAATAAAGGTCTTAATCTAGGATGCACAAGGTGTCTAGGGAGTCCTCGATATACTCTTGGTACGTGAGGCACAACTATGAACACTACCCTGTCACAAGCATGAGTCGAGAACCCCAACGAGATATTGAAGGGCTCAGACCAACTCTTCATGTCTATCTAGGTATCACCCTAGCTTCGACGCTTTGCCAATTATGATGCGACTAGATTGAGGTACAAATTTTTCTCTCCCCCCTTTGTATACCCCATCAGTACGCCTTTTTGGGATCATCCCTTGGGGTGATGAAATCCCCAAGCAGGTCCCACTAGAAAGAAGATACTAATCGTTTCCAACTACTCCCTAGGCTCACACAAAGTGCAAGGGGAAAGTGAAAACAAACTAATGCCCCCTTTGGGAAACACCAAAAAGATAGACACAACAAACAATGGATATTACCTCCCCTAATTAAACTATGTTCCTAGATTAACAAAAAACCACAAGGATAGCTTTGGAAATATTTGTAAACAGAAAGTCCTGCAAGCAAATGTTAGTTGTTTTACCCTTCTTTCTTCACCAATTACACAAGAATATGCTGCAAAATTTTAGTAAAAACACTAATATCCTTGCAAAAAACAATGTTAGGGGGTTAATATATAAAAATAACAAAAAATTGGAGCAAAAACTAAGCTAAAACGACCGTTTTACCTCTCAAAACATGTTGTTTTGGGGCGTATTCGCCCCTCTGTAGTAACCAGGAGGGAAAATTCACCCCTCTGTAGTGACTAGGAGGGCGTAGTCACCCCTCTATAGCAACCAGGATGGCGTAGTCGCCCCTTTACAATGAACCAGAGGACATAGCAGCAAGAGGGCGCAGTTGAACTTTTGTAGCAGCAACAGGGCGCAGTTGAACTTCTGCAGTAGCAAGAGGGCACAGTTGAACTTCTGCAGCAACAAGAGGGTGCAATTGAACTTTTGCAGCAACAAGAGAGTGCAGTTGAACTTCTACAGCAACAAGAGGGCATAGTTCAGCTTCTGCAGTAGCAAGAGGGCATAGTTGAACTTCTGTAGCAACAAAAGGGCATAGTTTACTTTCTGCAGTGAAATGTTAGCAAAAAAAATTCAAACTAGGGCATAGTCACCCTTTTACAGTAAAATGTTAGAAAACAAAGTTTAATCAGGGGTGTAGTTTCCCTTCTGTAGTGAAACAGAGGGTGTAATTGCCTTTCTGCAGTGAAATAAAGGAAGTAATCGCCTTTCTATAGTGACCAAGAGGGCATAGTTGCCCCTTTGCAGTGACTAGGAGGGCGTAGTCACCCCTCCATAGTGAACCAAAGGGCATAGTCACCCCTCTGTAGCGTATAGGAGCGTGTAGTCGCCCCTCTATAGTGACCAGGAGGGCGTAGTCGCCCCTCTACAACCTATTCCTGCAAACAATCTCAAAAACAACAAACGTTAAATAGAGGAACTTGCTTGTGGGTCCCACCGGGCATGCCAATAATGTGATATCTTTGAGTTTTACCTATTCTAAACAACTAAAATGCAATGGAAAAACACAAAGAAACACCTCAAGATTGGCCTAAGGAGTTGTTAATACAAAGAGATAAAATGAAAAAGGATTGCAAATGATTATACCTTCTCTTTGCAACTGAAACTCCTTGGTTGGCCATTGATTTTGGATAGCTTTGTATGCTCCTTAGATGGCTATTGATGTAGCTAAATGCAAGATTAACTAGATGGTGGGATGCAAATGCAAATATCTAAAATGGTTGGCTAGATGAGAGAAAATGCTTGTAAAATAAGTGCACAAAATGACAACATAAGGTTGCTCAAATGACTAAGTGTTGAAAATGCCTTAGAGGAGGGGGTATTTATAGAGGAATTCGAATTCTCTAGAGAATTCAATGGTTGAGATTTATCCAACAAGGCTCAGATGAAGGGCTAAGGTGAGATGAGGAGTCACAAGCCCTCACATTTTAACATGTGGAATGTGAAGTGGCTAAGGGTGAGATGATGTGGAAGGAGAGTACATGATGTGGAGGAAGGACAAGTACATTGCAAGTACCTTGGGGAGTGAGAAGATTTCCTCAAAAAAGAACTTCTTGTCCCCAAGTGAGAATGAAAGTGACATTTGAAGAATTTTGGAATTCCTCAAAAATCTCCATGGAAAATGAGAAAGTGGTTGGAGAAATAAATGTGAATTAAAAATTCACATTCTTAGGAGAATCTAATGGATAAGAGAGGGTATCCAAAAAGGTGGGAATTGGTCACATGTGGATGAGGTGACAAGTCAAATGTTCTAGAAGTCTTGGAAGGATAAAATGTGAATTAAAAATTCACATGGGGAGGAGAGAGACCTAGGATGAATAAATGTGAATTAAAAATTCACATGGGAAAGAGGGTCAATGCCAAGAAAGACAAATGAAAAGGTTGACTAAAAAGTGGAGCTAAAAGTGGCCAATTACTTTGATTAAGGTTGTGCAAATACTTGATTAGAGTAATTAATGAGAGATTAGAAGCAAGTGGCAAATGTAGGAGGATGAGACATTAATCCTTGATTAAGAGGATGCACATCTTAATCATGAATTAATTAAATTAATCTAGATTAGAGAGGGATTATGGAGGATGTGACAAGGAGAGTAAAATGAAGAATTTTAAATTAATTTTATTCAAAAATATTAAGATGACTAAATTAAATAAATTGATGTATTTATTTAATTTAGAGAGGAAAAAGGTGTAAGGTAAAGCATTTAATTGTTAAATTAAATACTTTAAGAGCTATAGGTGGGAAGTGTAATATTAATTAAATAAATTAAT
The DNA here is from genome assembly GCA_007258455.2 of Sequoia sempervirens. Taxonomy (NCBI): domain Eukaryota; kingdom Viridiplantae; phylum Streptophyta; class Pinopsida; order Cupressales; family Cupressaceae; genus Sequoia; species Sequoia sempervirens. The sequence goes on along the minus strand of VDFB02379711.1, from coordinate 189,906,369 downwards.
ATTGATAGAATGGATGAATAAAGAGGTAAATTTTATCATATGGGAGCGATCAAATTTGGATGTCTACAGATAGAACTCTCACTAGTCTCTCATCACTCCTACAAGATAGACAATGTACACAATCAGTAACGCATCATCATGATATATATATATATATATACAAATAAAGCATAAATCACTAAAGGACATGTGTAAAATTAAATGTCATCACCGATGTCTCTAGATGCATGAGGAATTTCAACCTCCTCTTTGGGGGGCATGAAGGATGTGCTAGCCTCTCTCTGACTCTGTGTCTTGATGTCTATTGTAGCTACTACCCATGATTTGGTCCTGTACGTATGTGAGGACTCTCCATGCTCATACTGATGCTCAATAGCTACCTCATCACCCTCACTCAGGGGTGGCTCCTCCTCATAATAATAATCCTCATAATCCTCCTCCTCATCATCCTCTCTTCCATTCTAGTCCTCATAATCAAGATTGACCTCAGATTGGTACTCCTCATCGATCACATCTTTAAAAATATTTGTTGGCCTATACTATACCTCCTCTGCTCTCTCCTCTGGCTCATCACCTTCATCTGCTACCTCTACATCACCTATAGGGAAATCCATGGGGAACACATGAGCTAGTCATGCATATGACCACCACTCCTCGTGCTCATCTATGCTACTGACATCATGAACATTGAATGCTAGTGGCTGGTTGTGATCTGAATCATCGGAATCACTCTCACAAACATGATCTTTAGTCATCTGAATAGTATCACCTGGCCTCTTGGCACTCTGAACTAATCATCTAATGAAGGGGCATGCCCTCGGTGGTGTTTGCACCTATCCAAATTTCCACATGACTCGTTTGTAATAGAATAATTATACAATGTAGTCATGCCTCCTTGATAGATACCTATCCATCTACATCCTCCATAGCTGTCTGGTGGCGTTTGACCACTATAGAGTGAGTAGATAAGGTCTCCAAAGGATCTCATCCTCCTCCATCTGGTCGAATCTCACCCTCCAAAAATGGAAATCCGCATACTACCACATGCATCGTAAAGGATAGCCAAATTCTTGTGGGTATCCTAAAGCTATAGTACAAGGGTATCTGACAGGCCTGGTACATGTAATATGCTCAAGGCTCCACACCTATAGAAGTGTACAATGGACCATACTATCAATCTCTCGAAATACAAATATGTCAAGATCATAATACAAGTGTGCTAGAATGTAGCGGCCCCAAGCATAGATTGTCCTCTGCTCGTACATACCTCATATCAAGTGTACCAGTCCCCCATTTAAGTGTGTTGCTCATCCATCTAGATTGAGAACGAGTGCGACTATATGCATCATAATTCATCTAACCATAGGAGCTCATGAATACAACAACATAGGAATCTCGATCCATGCTCTAACCCTCTCATTATGCATCGGTCCACCTAAAAAACACTACATATCTCTCTTCTCCTCCTCGAATGACCAATCCCCTCAAAAATACACCCACGCTTGCTAAATAGGAATTCAGAGAATGTGGTGTACATCCTTGAGAGTTATAGTCATTTCCCCAGTGGGAAGATGAAAGGTACAAGTATCAACATCCCAATGGTCACATAGAGCCATCAACATGGTGTAATGGTATCTCATGGGTGGCATCAGGTATGCCCAATAGATACCAACTAATTGTAAATGCTCTACCTCTACTGCTGATAGCATTGGCATATGATCTCTCAAAAATGTTAGCTATCTTCCCCCTAGCCACTGCCGCAACTGGGCAGGGACCTATCAATTTCATCACAAAATCCTCTAAATTTCATCTAAATTCTTCAATTTTCACATTATTCATCAAGTGTGCTAAAGACAATCTAGTGTGCTTTTCTATAAGGCCTAGACACTTTAGAACCCTTTTAAGACATTTCACAAAGAAATGAGACACTTTACAAAGAAATGAGACACTGCGAAGAAATGGGACACTTTGTGAACAAAAGGGACACTTTGCGAACAAATGGGACACTTTGCAAAAAAGGGGACACTTTGCAAACTTTCTCCAAGAACCCTAAATTAACGTATCCATGCATAAAAATTATTAAATTATCATAAAATCACAAGGCAAATGTTGTAGAATTGACTCACCTCATGATACAGCTCGCCGCGTGCCACCTGCTCATGAAGATCATCTAGCCATGAAGGTGTGTAATCTCATCTGCTCAGCATGTTCTTCTCCTACTTTTCACTCTAAATCTGCACAAAGGTTTAATGAATAGTAAGTGACAAATTACTTTTATCCACTCCTTTTAATCACTTTTCATCTCTTTTTACTTTTACATATTAACCTAAGGTTATCATCTTTTCCAAGAACTCATAATGTAGCCATTCTTCAAATCAACATAATGGGAGCTATGGTAATCCGCTTTCGACACCGTTTGCTGCATTGGAATCATGATTCCACACTGACATCATCATTCATCTATCGTTATGTGGCATGGTACTTGGAAATGCCCTATGATATGATGTTTCTTATTCAACATGGCTAGATTTCTACCTTAATTCCACCTCCTTTAAGGAAGTGGAATCAAGGGGGGGCATACATCTACCCTCAAATTGGATTCCTAAGAGTTAGATAAAATGATTTTTGAACAATTAATGAATATATGTTGTAGGATGTAGTTCCTAAAGCTGTGGTTGTGCAAATAACTACACTGGGGGCTTTGTTCTCCCATCTTTTGAATGAGTATCCTTTTATGTAGTAAGGTACATCATTTAGAGTCCTTTAGCTTACATATGCACATAGAGTCATATGGGTGCTAAAGTAGGGGCTAAATGTTCTATATAAAATTGGACCCTCTTGAGAAAAGATACAATTTCACGCATAATTGGACCCACTTTGAGTCCCTTTACATCATTTCCCCTTTAAAACAACATTTATAGGCCCCTTAGAAACATTAATTTTGATATAGAGGTCTGTTTTACTTGAAAAATCACATAAAACCCAACAAACAACATTCAATTATATCATATCCTAAAAACCCACCTTCAAACAGTAGTAGTGGGACCCATTCGCAACCATGGGAGAATGAGTCCCCTCTGGTGGGACTCATTTGCCAAGGGTGTGAATGAGTAACCTTTAACGGAAAATTCAAATTTAAATGAGAATTTAATCAATTTAACTTTTATTTATGGTGAATGTCGGCCTCTTAGGTTTAATTAATGGGAAAATAAGGTGTTGTTGCTTATAAATACTCATTTTAATTCATTTCACACATCTTTTATCTTTTCATCATTTTTCAAGAGAAATTTCTAGAGTGAAGTCTTCCACAATAAGTTTCATTAGAAAAAGTTGAAGTTTTAGGGAATAAAACTAGGGTTTTTGCAAGTCTTGAAGCTCACTTCTCTTGTCAAGATCCAACATTTCAAAGGGTTGATCATGGATGTCTATGGTGAATCATGAAGAAATCTAGGGTGAATAAGTGCAACTAGCCACCAAATCACACCTAAGGACTTGGTTTCCTATTGATTCCATCTTCCATTTTCACTTTATCTTTAGATTAAGGTTTGAATTGTGTTTGTTTAACATTTTCATGTCACTTCATTCCTATTTTTCACATGTTGTAAGGTTTCTAGGGTTGAGATCTTGCATCATATTATTCATTCTTGCATGTCTTATTCTAGAGCAATAGAATAGGATCTTTGTCACATCTAAAATTTTCTTAGTCTTTCACACATCTAAGGCAAGGATTTATGTAGATTATCTTTATTCAAGGTTTAATTACCCAACTAGAGATTTGATCAAGGAAAACCCCCATTAGACAAACAATTTTAAGCCATTTTATAGGAATTTTCTGAGATTAAGAATCGGGTTTTTGTCAGAAATTGTTGTGCAAGTGTCAAGGTGCAAGACAAAATTTTAAGATTGGAGAAATTAGAAAGTGGACTAATTCACCATGCATGGCGAATGAGTCCCTCCTAAGGTTCAAATTTGAGTAAGATGTAATTCTAGGTCCCCGATTGTCAAAAAACATATTATGTGCAGAAAAGTCCTGATCTAGGACTGATTTGCCCAAGGTGGCGAATGAGTCCGAGTTAGCCCAGATTCAAGTTTCATCAGTTTTCCAATCAACTACAGTTTTCCAAGTCCACACATTCTAAGAAATAACCTTTTGTTTAGATTAATTTGCATTTTTGTTCTTTCTTTCAAGATTTTTGCAAACAACACCGTGTTTTCAAGCATAGCTTAAATCTTAGTCTTGCACTCATATTTAGTCATTTAGATCATTCAATTGCATTTAGTTTACTTCATTTAGATAAGACAACATTGCACACAACATAATTTGAATGAACCACTAGCATTTTTGGTCCTATCTCTCTCCTTTTAGGTGAAAAACCTAGAAGTATTAGAGAAGTTTTAGGAACCCAAAAATCAATGGTTCAACAATGAATGCTTGTTGTGGGCTATAAAATATGAATCTACTTCTACTAATTCTAAAAAATAGGTGAAGGAATGCCCTTTGGAGAAGGAGAAAAATGAAGGTACTGTAATCTCTGCCCTACATGCTTTAAATAGGAAAAGAACTATTGGGTTGTTGACAATGGTTGTTCACATCACATGACTGGTGATAAGAGTAAGTTTGTTACACTCAAGAAAAATATTAGGGAGGCTTAGTTATGTTTGGAGATGATACTGGCGCTAAGATTTGTGGGATAGGTTGAGTAAGTTTTGATGGCAAGCATAATGCTGATGATGTCTACTATTTTAAGGGTTTAAGGAATAATCTCTTGAGTGTTGGAAAAATGTGCAGTAAAGGATATAATATTGTATTTAAGGATGAAAAATGTGAGATTAGGAAAGATTCTAGAATAGTTATTGCTTCAGGAAAGAAATATGAAGGAAATATCTATAAACTTAAGGGTGTTGATGGACGATGATTTATGACTTAGATTAATGATAGTTGGCTATGGAATCAAAGAATGTGTTATATAAAATTTGATAACTTGGAAAGGATTAGTGCATTTTAGACTGTGAGAGATTTACCAAGGATTACGTAGTTTGTTAATGCTATTTGTAGGAATTGTCAGTTTGGAAAGTAAGCAAGAAACCATTACAGATCAAAGGAACAATCTACTACTAGACTATTGGATTTAATTCATACAGATCTTCGTGGTCCTACAAGAGTGAGAATTCTACAAGGTGAAAGGTACTTTAAGCTTTTGATTGATGATTATTCTAGGTATACATGGGTTAAATTCCTTAGAGAGAAATCAAAAGCATTAGATAGATTCAAGACATTCAAATCTATGGTTGAGAATGAAGTAAATTTGAGGATAAAATGTTTAAGGTCTAACATAGGTGGTGAATTCACCTCCTATGAGTTTAATATGTTTTGTGAAGTGCATGAAATAAAAATACAATTATCTACTAAGCAAAATGGAGGTATTGAAATAAAGAACAAAATAATAAAAGATGCCACTTTGATCAATGATTACTGAAGCTAGTCTACCAGAATTTTACTGGAGAGAAGCTATTCATATTGTTGTTTATGTATTCAATCAAGTTCAAGCAAGAGAAGACAGTACAAAGACCCCCTATGAGCTATGGTGTGGAAGAATTCCCACTGTTAAGTATTTCAAGGTATTTGGAAGCAAATGTTATATCAAAAGGGATGAAGAGAATTTGTGAAAGTTTGATGTAAGAAGTGATGAAGGAATTTTTCTTGGATATTCTACTAAAAGAAAAGCTTACATATGTTTTAATAAAAGAATTAGGAAGATTGCATAAAGTACAAAAGTCAAGGTTGATGAAGCAATGAATAATTCAATTGATGTTGATGGATATGTATTTGATGAAACTAATTGCGTAAGGATTGAAGAAGTTGTGGAAGAATAGGAAGATGATGAGAAAGAGAATTAGAATGAAGAAAAAGAAGAAGAAGATCTGGCGGTGTCCCCTAAGACATCTAGATATGTGTAGAAGAATAATTTAGAAATTTAGATTATTGGAGACAAGACAAAGGAGTATTGAAAAGAAGTGAGTTGTTGCTAGTGTGGTAAATTTCTGTTTACTTTCTGATATTAAACTGAAGACTATAAGTGAAGCATGTAAAGATTCACATTCAATGAAAGCTATGAAAGAAGAACTTATGTAGATTGAGAAGAATCAATCTTGGGAATTGGTCCCAAGACCAACAGACAAAACATTTATTGGATCAAAGTGAGTATTCAGAAATAAGTTGAATGAGAATGGAGAAGTGATAAAAAAAGTAAGGCTTGTGTGTAAGGCTTACTCACAAGTAGAAGACATAGATTTTCAGGACAATTTTACTCCGATGGAAAGAATGGTAGCTATTAGGATGCTCTTAGTGTTTTCTACTCATAAATATTTCAAATTCTATCAGATGGATGTCAAGTCTGTATTTTTGAATGGTGAGCTAGAAGAAGAGGTATACATGGAACAACTGAAAGGATTTCAATTATCAGATCAATTGGATATGGTTTGCAGAGTGATGAAATATTTATATGGATTTAAGAAATCTCCCAGATCTTGGTATGCAAGTCTAGACAGGTACTTGATTCAGCAAGGTTTCAACAAAGGCACAACAAATAGTAATCTGTATTTTAAAATTGAAAATGACAAAATCTTGATTGTGGTTGTATATGTTGATTCCATTATTTTTTGAGGAAATGAAACTATGTGTAAGATGTTTGTAGAAGAAATTCAAAAATAATTTGAGATGTCTATGTTTGGAGAAATGGATTTCTTTCTTGGGCTACAAATTAATCAAACAAAGAAAGCAATTTTTATTTCATAGAATAAGTATGTGAAAGAGATGTTGAAGAAGTTTGGGATGGATGGTTCCAAACTGGTATGCACTCCTATGGTGACTGGTTGAAAATTAGGTAAAGATGATGATTCATCTAAGGTTGATCTGAGTAAAATAGATCTATGATTGGTGGACTATTGTATTTGACTGCTACTAGACTAGATTTTATGCATGTTGTTTGTCTTGTAGCTAGATTTCAAGAAGATCCTAAGGAAACACATGTTGTTGTTGTTGAAAGAATATTCAACTATTTGAATGACACTCTGTATTATGGATTATGGTATCCTAGGAATACTAAATTTACACTACAGATGCAGATTGGGCTGGATGTGTAGATGACAAAAAAAGTACAAGTGGTGGTGAATTCTTTCTTGGTTGTAGATTTATGGCATGGTTGAGTAAAAAGCAAGATTTAGTTTCCTTATCTACTACTGAAGCTAAGTATATGGTTGTTGCATCTTGTTGCACACAAGTTCTATGGATGCAAAAGACATTAAAAGATATCAACGTGATTAGGTCAAAAATAGAGGGTTATCAAGATGAAGTGAATAAAGATGATAAAACAATAGAGTTTTCCCTCACAAAATCACCATAATTCATGAAATTATGAGGGAAAAAAGATATAAATAAAAATTAGAAATTGACCCTAACTATTATGGCAACTATGAGGAGAGTTTTTAGAGCTTAAAAAGGTGTGTACCTTGCTACAAGAAGCCTATTTTTAGGGAACAAAGGAATCATTTTCCTTTAGTGGTGAATGGGTCCCTGTTAGGGTTTCTGAAACTAAGATCTGGGTTATTTTCCTTGATTTATGCACTCTCAGATTATCGGTTATCAACTCCCAAAAACCTGTACTTAATTTTGTAGCTTCAATTCTTTGTTCTTGCACTATAAAGGTCAATCTTGCAACTTGACAACTTTGACAATATTGCTCCAAACTTCTTCTCCACTTGATCTTCAACCCATAAATCTACAAACACACATTCAAGGTGAGAAAAACTGGTTAATTGTTAGTGAATAGGGGTTTTCCTAAGTCAAACCCCTTTAAGGTAATTAAACAAAATGATGAAATAATGAAACTGAAGCATGAACATGAAATGATGCAATGTTGATACCTTGGGAGATGTCTTGGAAGATAAATCTACAATCTAACATGTAGTGGCCATTAAGAATGTAGATCTTGATCTTGAATAGATGTGAAACAATGCTTGCAATAGAACTTCAATGTTACATCAAATTTCTTAGCTCAACAACATGCATGAATGCACTAAACCCTTTACATTATGAAATGATCTTGAATTTCTGCAATAAACTCTTGATAATACACCTTGAAATGCCTTTGAAAATGCTATTGAAGTGCTCTTTAATGTTCTTGTAAAGTATTAGGATGCTTCAAAAAATTGCTAGATGAAAATAATGTGAATTAACCCCTTATTTATACTAAATTAAGAGATTAACCCTGAAATTCAAACAATTCAAGCCGACACCAGATTTGGAAATAAACATTATTAAATTCTTCCCAAAATGAAATTAAAAAAGGGGGTCTTCATTAAGGGAGGACCCATTCGCCACCTAGGGCGAATGGATCTTGGCACTGTTTTTCAAGACCTTGCCTTTGGGGAATGAAAGAACATCCCTTTGGGGAATGAAAGAACATCAAAAACCCATGTAGAATTTTCCAGAAAAGGGGGTCCTTTAGAGGGAGGACCCTAGCATCAATTTCTATGACCTCAAATTTACTCGGTTAAATGTTATGTAATTTAAATATTGGGTTTTGTTGATCATCAAAGCTTGCACCTCTCTGACAGTCTTATGAGAAATTCAGTGAGTGGGGGATTGATTTGTGCCTCATTGAATACCTCCAATATTTTTATAGAAAGATGGCTCTTCTTTGGTTTTGGAGAAAAGGGTAGAAGGAAATGTAAACATAAAACATAAAAATGGCGATGCGCCAAAGATTTTACAACATTTCAAACACAATATTTCCTATGAGTGAAATAATTAGACATAGAATACCACAACCCTTCATTGTTGGGAAGAGAATGAACAACAAAGGCCAACAACAAGCACAGTGCATACTTTCAAATCTTCCCAATGGTAGTGTTCATTAAGATCAGACATAAAGATTTCCAAGGTTAACAAAAAAAACTCTAGAAATTGCACAATATAACAAAACAACAACCCTTTAGAAAAATAGATAAGTCCACCGACATAATCCATTTTTCACAAGTCATTATTCTACCATATAAGCCTACAACATGGAAATCAACAACTTAAACTATTTGAATTCAGCTTGTTTGACACATTGTTTTATTCAAAATGAAAGTATAAAGAAGGAAAACATGATAAAGGTCATACATGCACAGTATCAAAGATTTCTTCCAAATAATTTGTGCTTAAATATCAAATGAACTTTAAAATAGAGGTTGGATGACAATTCGATAATAGTTTGAGCATAAAAAATATAACATCCCAAAGAAAAGTAGTTCTGCAACTCTAATTACGATAATAATTCTTACAACCTAAGAAAACTAAAGGAACTTTTCCTCTACAAAGGAAACTGAAACTTGGAACCGACCCTTTTCTTTTGTCATTGCCTCTCATTTATAGCTACAGAAAAGAGAAAACATCGCCACAACATGGAAGTAACTACTACCAGGTGTGGTATTTGATAGAACATGATCTCATTGTAGATATTTAGTTAGGTCACAACAATCTTTGCTCATAAATTTTCAACTGCCACATTAATGCATTTTATATATTTAGCAAATATAGTTATTTGAAAATGATCAAATCTTAGAAAACAGCTTGGAAAAAGTCTAGTTGACCAGTCACATAACCCAATGGCACTGACTCAAAGCTTCCATCTGAAAAACTAAAAAGGGCTAGCAAGCTCTGAAAAGCTCCCAAAAAAGATCTCTTTACAAAAGTGCAAACTGCTCGTAGCAAAGAGATGACCTGTACAACAGGCAAAAACTATCAAACTCATGAATAAAGATCCTTGAGAAAATCCCCAACAAGTTGACATGTGTCTTGAATCTCTCCTGAAAGGTTCAGGTGAAAAATGAAATCCACGCAAGCACTACTTTGCACATTGTGCACCTTTTAGACAACAACACTTGAGCGCATACACAACCAAAGCCAAAAACATATATAGGTCAAAAATTAAAAGATGATCAAGGAAAAAATGCTTCACAGTTGTGGTGACTCATAGGGGCTCTTTGCTTGCAGAAGCACAGACATAGGCCTTTGGTATTTCTTGGAGTTTAAGGAAAGTGGAATGTTATGCCTTGCAATCTGCATCTGTTGGTTGGACAAGAGTACAGATGTGCCTATATGCCTACTCTAGCTTGAAAACTTATTTGAAGGAAAAAAATTCTCATCCAGAAGAAACCTCCCTAAGGTGATATAGTGTCAAGAAAGAGGAAAGATCTCACGCTCAATATCATTAGCCATGGGCGTTGTGCTTGAACTCAAGAGTTTTGTAGAAGTTTGGACCTTATGTTGGATCACATCCATGACCTGCTCAATTGTCAGTATAGTCCATTTGGTGAAAGAAGAGGAGGTAACCTAAAGTCAACTAGGATGCCAAAGTATTTCTTGATTTCATTGACCCACTTGTTCAACACTGTCTGACAATCCTTGCACCTTGCTGTGATTTTGTGGTAGTTGATTATCTCATTTTATTTGATAGAGGTGGATCTATGATCAGGAATCCCTACACTTTTCAAGGCCTTATCAGTGGCCATGCACAACTTGGAAATCAAGCTTTGCGATTCTGCCAATCAGGGAGCACATATTTTCAAAGATTGATCAGCCATTGGGCCAACCTTCATATTTAATTCCCTAACGTCCCTGAAGAATTATAAAGTGGGACTATGAATGGAAACAAAACCTTTGATCCACTCCCAATGTGTAGATATCAACTTCTTCATTATTGGGAGTGTCCCAAATCCTCATGCAGTAGCTAGCTCCTGGTTAAACTGAGCCTCTCTTGCTCTTACATCTTCCTCCATTTTACTTTTTTCTCTAAGGGAATTTGTTAGTTCTGAGCTCAACCTTCCAATCTCTTGTTTTAAAATTTCTTTTTCCGCATGGGCCTTCTGAAGATCATTAGAAGTTTGAGATCGGATATCATCCAACTCTCTTTTCATATTTTCCTGAGCGTGCCACTGCTTTGCATTTGTTTGGTGCTCAGTAGCCAACTCTCCTTTCACTTTTTCAATTTTAGCATAAAGTTGAACTAGTTCACTCTAAGCTTCTACAAGCAACTTAGAGGTTTCCCCTTGCTGACTTTGAATTTGCCTTATGTGGGCCATCTTGAAATCTTTGGCTCAGATCTTGTTATGTTGTCTACTCACTTTTTCCTTTATATTTATAAAGTTTGCCTCATGCTTCTTCAATTTTTCCTAGCCTCTCTTAGTCCATATATACCACCTTCTGAGTGGCCTTAGTTAGGACCACTTTTTTGTGTGAGCGATTTTTGTTCAAATCCAAGCCCACGGCTCTGATGTCGCAGTCCTTCATTTGCATCTACCCTTTGGGCTTGGACACGAGAAGCTTCATGGTAGTGATCAATAGATATTTTCACTCTTCATTGAATCAAGCTTCAATCTTCTTGGTTGTTGGCAATGCGACATTCTTTAATACTATTTTTTTTCTTTTTTTCCTATCAGGCCTACTTGGTTGCATTAAAATGGTCTTGGAGACTCTGAGGGGTATCAATACTTTGTGCTGCAATGGAAGCAATCGGACTTGGAGACCAAAAAGGGTGAAAAAAGGAGAAAATTCAAATGTATGAGCATGCGGGGAAGCAAAAGGGAGTGTTATCATGGAAAAAGGTGGGATACCAAATTGAGATTGGGCAAGGGAAAGACTAGTTGAGGTGAAAAGAGAAGCATGCAGAAAGAGAGGTGCCTTCCTAGAAGGTAATGGACTAAGAGTGATGAGAAACATGGAAATTTTTGCTCTTTGGCCCTTGATAGGGCTATCAAAGAATCAATAGTGGCCGAAGCAGATGATGATCGTTTGATGCATGGTGTAGTTTCAAAAGATTCATTAAAAATTGCAGGGGGTGCAATCAGGACTATTAGCTCAAGGTTCGAGGATGAAGGATTATTTTCCATGGGAGGGGGAAAATAAGTAATCAAAGATGCAAAGACAGGAAGAAGAGAGGGAGAAAAACTTACCTAAGCTATAGTAATCAGAACATTTTGTAGGGAAAACTCTGCTTCTTCTGCTCCTCGGTCTGGCATGTTAGGTGCACCTAGATCTTGGACTTGTCTTCTTTTTGGATGACCGAAACTGGTACGCTCTGATCCACTAGCAGATGATCCCTCTGAAACATGGGCTTTGATGACCACAACAAACCCTCTTGGGGACCATCAGTCCCTTTTTCCTTTACTTTGGGTGTCGATGAAGGAAATGGCTTGTGATTCTCTTTGCTTTGAGTCTCTCTGACTGTCAGATACCCAAGGCCGAGAAGCACAACATGGAACTTTTCCCTCATCAATTTCATAATTGGTCTCTAGATTGCTATTGTCAGAGTCAGGCTCTCGATCATAAATGTCCTTGAACTCCTTGTTGTGTGGCTAAAAGTTACCGAATGGGGTACTCGGGCATTTAATTTCTTGTCAGAATCTCCAAAAGTCTACCTTTTTCCTTTTTACCATCCCCTGCGCTTCAACTACGTGTTGAGGGATTTTCCCATTGGGATGTTCTTCTGATACTCTGCCTGTGACACATGGAAACTTAGCCATTTTGGTCACTTGAGTGGAATGTGAGCTAAGTTGATATATACCTTTGAACTTTCTTGAGTTAGATTACTCCTCTCAAAATACTCTCAACTCGCATGTTTCAAATTGAAGTGCTTTATCGGGTTTGCATCCCACTTGTCACAAATGAAAACTAACCTAAGGCTGCTAGTAGATTTGCGAGCTCACCCTCAGCCTTCTGCTTGTTCAGTGTTAACTAACTATTGGCAATTGTTGGGGGAAGCAAATATATCTTTGTTTTGTTTCTTTCAGTGCCATAGACGTTGACGAAAAAGGTTTCCTAATGACATGCCTCCAATGTGAAAACTTTGTCTATTACAAATTTGGTGAGTTGGAAAGGCTCCCCGACAAAACCATGAAATATGAGAAATGTAAAATCCTCTCCTAGGAAATAATCCATCAGGGTCAGCAAATTTTCCATCCATTGTGTGAACTCAAGAGAGAAATAGCCCATAGGGCATGGCAACAAATCTTGAAGCATTGGCCTTACAAAATGATCTACAAACTAGTAATAATCCTCTATTTTTGAAAGTACATGGGTCAATATAGAAACTGGCTAAAAAACAACCTCTTACATTGAACCTAGACACTGGTATATTTTACTCTAACCACTCAAAATTTTGATGCAAAACTAAATGAACCAAGAGAGAAGAATACTTGAATTTAGACTCAATGAGCTATAATTCTTCAATTTCTCTAACATGTTTTCGACTATCACCTCAGTGAAATCATAGTATCTCTAGTTCTTTTCCCTTTTGAGTTCAAAAGACAAGCCGAATTGAAAAGGATGGACTTCCTCATCATTGTCAAGGTAGAAAACCTAAGCCAACATTGAGAACACAGACTGCATGTCTTTCTTGAATATCCCGCGTGAAAGAGGAAAAGAAAGATGACCTTTATTTGGCCTTTCCTTTGATTTGTCCTCATAAAAACTTGTTTTCCTGGCCATTTCTTCCCCGGAGATGTCCATTTCTTCTTCATCAAAGTGTTGAACACCCCAAGTCATAGGGATACACAACATATCTCATATAACTTCAGCATATATAGTAACTTTGATCCTGCTACCCTCAATGGCTTTTGTCCTTTTGTTGAATCTTCTGGCACATGCATTGACTAGCTCCGGGCATGGGTGTATGATGGGAAGCATGAACTATGGAAGACCATAATTCCAGAGCCAAAACATGAAACCCTCAGATGGTTCATGCTCCACCATTCATTGAAACACATCCTTCCTAAATTTTTTATGGTTAGCTGACAACCTAGGGTTGAAAACATTATTGACAATATCCTACACTGCCTCTCTTGGAATACATCTATCTGGCTGCACTTTTTTACAAAATTTGAATGGTCACTCCTCAAGTGTTGGAGTGTTGGCGAATGAGATCCATCCAAAAATATCAACATAACTAGGCCTTCTTCTTGTGGCTATGAATTTTCTACTAAAGTTTGATGGCTTTGCCATGGCTGTATCAGGAAGTTGTAGAGTTTCCTTAACAAAAACAACCACTTTCCTTTTTCTTTTTTGGAAAAATCTACTTTTGAGTGAAATTAATTTCCTCGCTCGTACATGTAGTTAAGGCTACACCATTACTCTTGGTGCATTAAATGCTGCCACCGATATGATACATGTGGACTTGACATATGTATCCCTTGCGAATACCAAAAATGTTGCAAGAATGGAATTAGTACATTCTCCTCACTGCCTCTTTCACAAATAAAATCATTACATTGGAACACGTGATTTTTGCTATTAGAAATGTGTTTAAGTGATTCAAGGTACCTTTGAAAATACATGCCCATTAATTTGTTAGAACTTAGCGCATTAATCCATGTCTTTTCACATAAGTAAGATGGTTGGTGTTGATGATGGCAAAGGACACATGTCAACAATCAAGATGTACGAGAGCATTTACACCCAACACCCAAATTTATTTCTAAAGACCTCTTGTCAAATCCTCTATATGATTTATCTACCTTCCTCTGTTTTACTTTGATATTTTGCCATTGTCGTCAGGCCAAAAATGGACCTTTCATTGGTTGGGTTTACCAGCTTATCTTTTCTATATATAGCTATGCCACTTCATGTAATATTCATTAAAAAATATAGCCTTTTAAGTTTAGCAAGCTTTTTGTTGTCTCTCATTCTGCCAAAATTCGCTGCTCTCTCAGAATGTTAGTTGGCTTAGGCACTCCTATTCAGCTTCTCCCATGAAGGCCACAATACTACTTTGTGGGAGAGGTCACTAGTGATAGAATCAAGTGCTTAGTGAAGAGGTGCAACCACATTACCTTGGTTGCGTTTAGGTGGCTAGTTCTCCAAGACTTCATTAATGAGGAGAACCAGGTTTAGAGCCACTACAACATTCTTTCCCACTTCATCGCCTCCTTGCTTGACTTGAACGTGGCCAAACCCATGATAATTGAATTGTGTCACCAGATGTTTGATGCTGCATTGATGGAAGGGCTTGGTGAGATAGTGCAAGTGGTTATCCCTGGTGTTGGTATCCCGAACACCATGAATCTCCCCAGGCACGTGGACTTTGGGATAGATGTACCCTGGTTTCCCTTCCTTTCTGACTTTCTCACCATGGACCTTGATAAGCATTGCTCGTCTTCTCAACCAACAGCCACCTACCAGCTACGGGATTATGACATGGAGCATTTTTCGGGGGTCACTTGGAGGAAGCACTTTGAGTTTTTGGTGGAGAGCCATGATGAATAGGCCTTTGGTCTACACCATGTGAAGCCCACAAGTGTTGTATGTTCGGCCCCTTTTTGAATCCTGATAGAAAAGAAGAAGAAGGAGAGGAACCTGATGATGAGCCCTTTTGGCTTCCTGGACAATGGTTGAAAGCTTTTCTTTATTAATTTTTACATGTTTTCTCCTTTTTGTATCTTTTTGCTCTGTAACTCTTTTTGGGTTTTCTTGAGAGATCCTTATGTTTAAATATGATCCTTGGGCTTTGTATTACATTGTAAATTTTTGATGAATATAATATATAATACAAAATTTTCGCTTCCCCTATATTATTCTCAATGGCTTATTCTCAAAATTAAAACATATTTACAAAAAAAATTACATATGGTACATAACTGTTAATTTTTTTAAAGAACTGTGTTTTAATGGAATAACTTTAGATAAATACTATTCAAAGGTATATCTAAAGTGTTTCCTTCCATATCTTCAAGTTTGTACACATTCTTTTCCTGGCACGTGCTGATTTAGAAGGGTCCCTTCCATAGTGCTTTAAATTTTGTGTGTTGCCCTTGTTTCGCAATACGTTCATTGTACTTTAGCACTAGGCTTCCCTCTCTGAATTTTTGGTTAGAGGTCCTTTTGTCAAACCATAGCTTTATTGTTTGTTGAAATTTGATCATGGCTCCATAAGCTTTTTCTTTATCTTCCTCTAGTTTGAGGAGTTCTGGGAACCATACTTCCATTCCACTGCTTTCTTCAATCTCTAGGGCTTTCAGTTGTTGTAAGGTAGGAATTTCTATGGAAATAGGTAACACTACCTCTTTTTCATACACCACTTCATAAGGGGAGGTCTTCAAAATTTTCTTGGGAGTAATCTGGTCTTCCCACATAGCAGTTCACAGGTGCTTGTGCCAATCCCTTTGTCGTTCTAACCCAATACGCTTGATTAACCTAATTAGGTTTTTTTGGTCAACTCCGCTAACCCATTTCCTTGTGGGTAGTAATTTGATGAATTTTTAAGGAAAATCCCATGTTTGATAGCAAAATTTGACATCCTTGATCCTACAAAAGCTTAAGAATTGTTGGATATGATAGTTTTGGGTGGGCCAAATCTAGCTACCAGCTCTTCAAGGAAATTGACAATTTCCCCCTCTATGGCATTTTTTAGGGCTACGGCCTCTGTCCACCTTGTGAAGTAGTTGGTCACCATGAGGATCCCCTTGTGGCCAGCACTAGAAATGGGATTTATCATTCCGACAAAATCCAAAACCCATTGAGTAAAGGGATCCTCAGTTATAATTGGACTCAGAGGCACAACAACATTCTTTCTTTTGCCAACATAGAATTGGAACTGAGTAAACTTTTGGACAAGATGATGTGCTTTAGAAAACATAAAGGGCCAATAATATCCCACTCACATTATCTTTAAAGTGGTAGTCTTGGTAGAGAAATGTCCACCCTCAGGACTACAATGGAATTCATTGAGAACTCTTTCCACCTACAACTTGTCTAAACATCGGAGTAGGACACCATGATAATTTCTCTTGAATAAAACACCTTCAATTAATACATACCTAGTGCCTTGCAATTGGTCATATGACCTTTTATGGGATGGAAGGTTGGTTGGGTAGTGCCCCTTTTACATATACTATGTCTGATCTATCACCCAAGATTCATCAGACTCGAATTGGTTCAAGTAGACCTAATCAATCTCCTTTTCAGTTACAAAACTTGATTCCTGTGCAATGTATTCACACAGACCTCTTCCTTGAACTAGCCTAGTTGGTGTAATGTCCACATCATACTCTAGAATCTTGGTGATCCAATTTTCCCTCTTTTTTGTTATCTCACCTTTTGTGATATACTCCCTCACACTGGGATGTGTGACGAGGATAGTGATCTTATTGGCTAACACCAAGTGTCAAAAATTCTTTAAGCTCTTAACAATGACAAAATCCTATTTTTATACAAAATTATACTTGGCCTCATAACCTTTAAGGGTCCTTGAGTGAAATTCAATAGGATGCTCTCCATTATCTCCCTCACACTTTTGAGTGAGCATTGAAGCTATGCTATGTTTGCCACTGTACACAAAGTAGAAATTCTTTGGAAAAGTTGAGGTTAGCCAATACCAGAGTAGCAAAGATGGCTATCTTTATCTAATCAAAAGCTACTTTTCCTTTAGGGGTCCATTTGAAAATTAGGTTCTTCTTAAGCATCAGAGTGATCGGTCTCACAATGCCCATGCAATTTGATATGAACTTGTTGACAAAGACGATCTTCCACATAAAAGATTCCAGCCCCTTCTGATTTACTGCCAGGGGTAATTCCATTATAGACCTCACCCTTTCGATATCTATTTTTATTCCATCCTTTGACACTATAAAACCAAGTAGCTTACCTTGTGGTACTCCAAAAACACATTTTTTGGGATTTAAAGAAATCCTGAACTATTGACATTTCTGGAAAACCTTCTCTAGATGATCAAAGTGATCATCTTTTGACTTTGAAAGGACCATTAGGTTGTCTGATATATTAAGATAATTAGGTTGATCAATCCATTGAAAGCAATATCCATTGCTCGTTGAAAAGTCGCACCAACATTTGAAAGTTTGAATGACATTTTTGATGATGCAAACATTTCCAACATAGTGGTAAATGTTGTCTTATGCTGGTCAGCTTACTTTACATATATTTAGTTATAGCTTGAGAAATGATCCAGTAATGAAAACATCTCCAATCTAGCCATAGTCTACAGGATTTTCTCCATCAATGGCAAGGGTTGGTGGTCTTTTAACGAGGCTTTATTCAAATATTGGAAATTGACACAAACCCTAATATTACCATTCTTTTTTTTGAACTGGTACCAAATTTGACTCCTAGGTGGAATGCTTAATCGGATATATGATCTTTGACTTGACCAATTTGGCGAGCTCCTATGCCATCAATGTTTTGACCTTTAGATTGATTGGCCTTTTTTTTGTTGGACGGACTTAGATCCTTCTACCAAATCAATGGTATGCTAAATTATGCCTAGGTTATATCCTCTAAGATCATCATAGGTCCAAGAAATGACTCCATCATATTTGAAACATAGATCCTTCAATTTATTCTTGTCTTTGTGGGGAACTTCCCTTTCGACCTTTAACTTTCTACCGCTTCCAACATCAAGCTCTTCATAGTCCCTAGCATCTGCAGCAAACCTCTACTTTCCATTTCTTACATATTCACAATCAAAGAGACTTTCAAGGGAAATTAATCCCCAAGGAAGCTTGTTTCCTTTTAACTAGATAACCTATTCTCCAAGAAATTCTGCTCATGGTTGTGAATAGTCTGAAACTACTCTTGATTTATGTATAAAGGTAGGAATTTGAATGTCATCATCAAAAACTTACCAGTTTTGATCATTATTGAGGGTTGCAGGTCAGATGATGACTTGTACTGCATTTTGCTTGGCTAAATCAGAAGTTGGTTCAAATTGCAAACCAATAGAGGTCATCTTATTAGTGACATCATTTTGAGATTGAGGAATAACTTGTATATTGAAGGCTTCAAAACTCTCAATCAGGTCCCAAATTCGATGTCTATACGACTTCATTCTTGTGTTCGTCGTGACCGCTTGCCCACAAACCTGAGTCACCACTAACTCTAAATCTCTGAAAACTTGTATTCTCTTTACCCCCATGCGTTCTACAAGGGTCAGACCATGGACCAAGGCCTCATATTCCATGTCATTATTTGAGCATGAGAACTAAATATGGTAAGCTTTGAGGGTCTTCGATCCTATTGGAGACACTATTCATACACCCACTCCACAACTAGATTTACATTTGGTGCCATCAAAATATAAGGTCAATAGAAAATTATCACTTGGATCATCATATTCCTCCCGATCTTTTATCAATTTGGAAGGACTTGATCATCATCGAAAACCATATAGGTGCCTAGCCCTGTTTCATGAATTTTTTGAATGGGTCAAAGTCAATGAATTGATTGAGTAGCACCTCTTCTTTGGGTGTTTGATCACTTGTGTCTTCTTCATCTTCCAACATCTCTACACAATATGTCTCCTACTAAGAGATGGAGGTATGTTCCACTTCAAAGCATAGGACTACATTTTTTGCTGTGTTCAGGATGCAAAGATTCAAATATAATATTCATCTTCACCCTGTGCTTGGTTCTTAATATAAGGTGGACCAGTTGAGCACTAAGTATCTTCCAAGCTTGATAGTGAAATATCTTGAAAGACACATTCTAAAGAACATGGGAATGTCTATCACTATTATTTCTTGTGTGATTGTTTGGTTTGGACATGAGAAGAGGGTTATAGATAGTTCTCTCATTTGACCAATGGTCAAAACCTTCTTCCTATCTAATTGAATGATTCCTTTCTCAAGGGGCTCATACTTAAGTTCTAGGGCATCAACCAATTTTTTTGGCATGACTGTTGTGCTAGCCCTTGAATCAGTCATGTTATTATGCAAAATATTATCTCCCACAATAAGTGTTAAAAAGAAAAGTGTCGGATTTGAATTTCTTACCTCTTTTTCTTTTGCATTTCCCATATAATTCACATAAGCTATTGCTTTTAGATCTTGAGGGTCTGACATGGATCCTTTTTCTTCGCTTTGACCACACGATGGAGTTGTGCCTGTCTGTAACATTTTTTATTCTTTCTTTAATGATTCCCAAAACAATTTCTTTTGTTTGGGGATAGATATGACATCCCAAAGAGATACATTGGTGGGTGCCTTCTTTAGTTGTTCCACCACATTGAGTGTTCCAACTAGTTGGGTCTTGGGCTTGGAGGTATTTCTCTCGCTTTCAGAAGAAAGTGGTCCATTGTGAATGGGCTCGATGTTTTTTTCATCTCCTTCTTTGGGAACAATAGAGTGTGCGGCTAAGGAGTAGGTTAGACAATGAGCAATGAAGCCTGCTTTTATTGCAACAATGGTTGTCGTGGCTATGGACGTGGAAAAGCTTGTTGGATGTATTCTCCCATGAGCCTTCTTTTGGATCATGTGTTGTAATCTAACTGTACTTGTGGAGTACTAGTCGTCAGAGCTTCATTTGCGAACACTGCATCTTCTTCTTCCTTCCATGAAAATAGCGCTTGGTCAGGCGCAATATATAGCTCCTGCTCCAAGGAAATTCCTTGCAATATCTAGCTCTGATGACTATTTTTCATGCACACAACCAACTCATATGTGTCGGGAAAGATATCCCATTCCATGGAGATTATCATTACTATGATGTCCGAAATGAGAGCCTTTAGGTAGAACATAAATTCCATCATGGCTAGGGGTCAAGCAGTTACAGGGATCCTTTGCAAGGTTTTGTGGAACTTGGTGTTGAAATCGCTCATGGCCTCTTGTGGGGCTCTCTTGATAGTGATTAGTTGGTGTAGCAATGGAGAATGATCTCCTTTCTTTGATAATCATTTGAACAAACTTTCTCTGAGTTGATTCCAAGAGATGATAGAACCCAAGGCCAAAGATCAATACCAATCTTGGGCCTTTCCTTTGAAAGAGACAACTAACAGCCTTAGGGAAATGTTTTCCTCTGCTATGTTATGTACCATACATACCTTTGCTAAATCTTGAAGGTGTTCGGAGGGGGTTTTGAATTCTTGTCTAGAGAATTTTGGGATATCCTTGAGGGCGTTAGCGGGTACATGGCAGGCCATACATCTAGGGGCATAGGTGGTTGTAGCAGACTACTACTATCCTAGGTTATGAAATTTCTCGGAGTAGGGGTAGCTACGTGGGCCATAGGGAAAAGATTCCTATGAATTGGGTATATAGGTATTCTAATTTGGAAGGTTGAGCCTTCAAGTTGAGTAGATAAGGATTTGTATATTGGGCTCTTACTTCTCACTCTATTGCTCCTTACGGGTGATACAAAACCTGTAAGTCTTCTTCTCCTAGGTACTGAGGTAGGTATTTGGGAGTACTGGAAATGGCCTCTTGAAGATGCTCTTGTTTATATTTTGGGCATGAAACTTCCAATTTATTTCCTTAGCCTAATTCAAGAAATATTTCTAACTTCTAATAAGGCGTTCAGAGAACTTCGTGTCCCATTGGTCGTGCCAAAAAAAAGAACTGTTGATCATCAAAGCTTGCACCTCTCTGATAGTCTTATGGGAAATTAAGTGAGTGAGGGACTGATTTGTGCCTCATTGAATACCTTTGATATTTTTATAGAAAGTCATTTCTTATTTGGGTTTTGGAGAAAAGGGTAGAAGGAAATGTAAACATAAAACATAAAAATGGTGATGTGCCAAAGTTTTTACAACATTTCAAACCCAATCTTTCCTATGAGTGCTATAATCATACATAGAATGCCACAACCCTTAATTGTTGGGAAGAGAACGAATAACAAAGGATAACAACAAGCATAATACAAACTTTAAAATCCACCCACAAGCAGTGTTCATTAAGGTCCAATCAAACATAAATATTTCCAAGGTTAACGAAAAAATGTTTAAAAATTGCATAAACTCTCTCTCCTAATACAACACTATAAAAAAACAACAAACCTTCCGAAAAATAGAGAACTCCAGTGACAATCCAGTTTTCAAAAGTTTTTATTCTACCATATAAGCTTACAACATGGAAATCAACAACTTAAACTATTTGAATTCAACTTGCTTGACATAGTGTTTTATTCAGAATGAAAGCATAAAGAAGGAAAACTTGATAAAGACCATACATGCACAGTCTCAAATATTTATTCCAAATAATTCATGCTTAAATATCAAATGAACTTTAAAATAGAGGTCATATGCTAATTCAATAATAGTTTGAGCATAAACAATATAACATGCTAGAGTTAAGTAGGTCTACAACGCTACTTTTGAAAATAATTCTTACAACCAAAGAAAACTAAAGAAACTTTTCCACTACAAAGGAAACTGAAACTTGGAACCAACCCTTTTCTTCTATCACCGCCTCTCATTTAAAGTTGCAGAAAGAAGAAAATGTCATCACAACACGAAACTAATTTTACTGCTAGGTGTTGGAATTTGATCGTAGATCTTGAGTCAGGTCACAAAAATCTTTGCTCATCAATTGTCAACTGCTACATTAGTTCTTTTTAGATATTTAGCAAAGATAGTTATCTAGAATTTATCAAATCTTAGAAAATAACCTAGAAAAAGTCCAGTTGACCAGTCACATAACCCAATGACACTGACTCAAAGCTTCCATCTTGAAAACCAAAAATGGCCAACAAGCTTCGACAAACTCCAAAAAATATCACTTTACAAAAGCGCAAACTGCTCGTAGTGAAGAGATGACATGCCATACAGGTGGAAACCATCAAACTCATAAATATAGCTCCTTGAGAAAATCCCCGACAAGTTGAAACATATCTTGACTCTCTCCTAAAAGGAATGTTAAAAATGAAAGTCGTGCAACCACTACATGGCACATTGCGCACCTTTCAAACAACTTTACTCAAGCACAGACACATCCAAAGCCAAAAACATATACAAGCTGAAAATCAAAGATGATCAATGCAAAAATGCTTCACAGGTTTCATGATAGATCTTTAGAAGGTGTCACAAAAGGGCTTAAAGTTGAATTAAAGGGGCTAATTAACTCAAATTAACCACAATTAATTAAGAGGACCCTAGATAAATGTGAAATTTTGTTACAACACTTTACAACTCTATAAATAAGATACATATTAAGTATATTTTATTAAAAGGGGGCTCAAGATCAATGTGAATGTGTTACAACACATTACAACATCAAACCTAGGCAAAATTAGGTTAATTTAATGACAATTATTCCCAAATAAAGTAAGGAAAAAGGATACTTTTTCCATTACTACACAACATACTGTATGACGATCCTAAATTTCTTTCTATGATAATATAAGTGCAATTAACATTTCAAAGAATCTAGTTATGCACTCGAGGAAAAAGCATATATATATCAAGTATCATTTCTTGAGAGAGAAGGTTGTGGAGAATGAAGTAAAGCTTGAGTATGTCCCTATGAAGGATCAAATTGCTGATATATTTACGAAGGATCTTCCTAAAGATACTTTTGAGTATCTCTGAGAGAAGTTAGGGTCATTTCCCCTCCTTTCTTGAATTAGATGCATATGGAGATGCACCAGTTCAGTGGGTCTATGCATCTATCTTTCTTTTGGACTAATGTTTTGGTGGCTACCTCTTAGGGGGAGCAGGTAGTGTCATGTGTTATCATTTTATGAGATTTTTTTTTTTTAATGTCAAAGGGGAAATCAATGTAAAATATCCCTTGCCTTTGCCATTGATGTCAAAGGGGGAGAGAAAGAAGATGAAAAGAGAAAAGTATCATGCGGAAAAATATTATCTACTAAGGGCATATTTGAAATTGTTGCAAGTATGAAGATGTTGTTGCAAGGTGTTTTCATTGATGTCAACTAGTCAATTGGTTATCAACTAGTTGTTGTTGTCATTGATGGCATGGATGCAAGTTATTGGTTGTATATGTTGAGGATATTGAGAAAATGGTAATGAAGAAAGGTTGTAGGTGTTCAGTGGTTGGTCTGAGTTTTTCTGTAGGATTTTCTTATATGTTTGTGTGGTTCAAATATGTTGACCATGGTTGTTGGAAGCTGCTATATCCAGATTTTTGGCTTGTGATTCATTACATACAGTGTGAATGTTCACTAGTTGTAAACTATGGTTTTTTGTGCTTCTGGATGACGTCTGGGAGAAATTTTGTTGGTCTAGATTTCTTTTTGGTTAAGTCTTATGACTTGTGGTTCTAGAGTTAAGTTGTTATGATTGTTTTGAAGATAAATTTGGTGTCTGGAAGGATTTGATCATGCTAAAGGTTGTGTGAGATTAATTGTTCTATGTGTTTTACAATGGTTTGGCTGACCTTGTGTTGAACACTACCTTTGAAGTTGATGAAGCGTGTTGGGACCTGCTTGGGTCACCCTCATTCTAATTCCACCATAGGATGTTTTGGCACCAATCTAATTTGAATTTAGTGATGGATGGCCAACTTTGGATATGTTTCAAAGTTGAAGATGGTATAAATAGAGGATGAGTGTGAAATAGATGTGAATCCATGTGTGTGTGTGATGTGAGTGTGGTAGATTAGTGTGAAGTCTAAATGTTGAGTTTCTCGATGTAGTGAGCTGAAGGTGTACTCTACCATTTATGCATTTATACAACTAGTTGAGTAAATTGTGGTGGAATTATCTATTGCATTGAGATTGTCTTCTCTTTGTAACATATCTCTTCTATATTCTTTGTATCTCTGTGGCAATGAGCCCTCTTAGTGGTGAGACTTTGTAATCGGCTTTGTTTTGGCAGTGATCCTTTTCTCTAGTAGCGAGCCTTTGTAATCGATATTGATATTCTCTATAGTGTGATCTAATCCTCACTGTAGTTTTTCCCTCATTGGGTTTTCCATGTAAATTTTATGTTACTGTGTTTGTGTGATGGTTTTTGGTTTTTGCACTTGCACCTAATGTTTAATCATATAAGCAGAGTTAAATATTTGTGATTGATCTAAAGTTTCAGTGAATGTTTGAAAAAAATTAAATTTTCTACAACTGAATCACCCCCTTCTCATTTGACTTGTTCAACAAATTGTGATGAACCCTCTTTTAATCTCTAATCATACCCTAGGACAACCTTATTGGAAGATCTCTTTACCCTACTTCATTCTTGGATTGAGATCTCTAGGGAATCCTTGAATGAAAGTGAAGAAGATTGTTGTTCTATGTCCTAAACCATAAGTAACAAAAAAATTTCTTCCTTTTAGTTCCAAACATGTCTACAAATTTTGAATGAGCCTATCTATAATAGCTTCAATGAAATTATATTGAAGAAATAATTTGGACCTGTGTAATTCTCCATAGTCCTCTTAGTTTTTAGCAAGCTTTACCTCATCATTGGTGCTCAATGCACCAGCCTCTCCATTTCCAGGGGAACCCCCATTTTTTGGAATAAAATGTACACCAAAAACCTTAGAGGAATGACACATACAAAAATGTTTTTTATTTTATCTAGTACTCAGCTATGCCCAACCTACAACACCATTTTCCTCTATCGGTGAACCCATAGTTGTAGCCTAGGTGTGATGCAAATGATTTACATTTCACTTTCCTCCACATTAACTATGCACCAAACTTTAGGCACAAGTAAACATCAATTTAAAGCGTGAATAAAATATCTAAACGGTTGTGATTAAAACAATCATCTTGCATCTCTTCTGCAGTAATGTTGCATTGATTTATTATTTCAGGTTGGTAGACTTCAAATAGGATACGTCTTCGATGTAAGAAATATCTCTTTCTATATATTTATATTTAAAAAGAATAAAAAGAAAAATTAATTAAAAAATAGACAACCTCAAAGACATTAATACGCACATACATGCACATGTACATGTACATATACATATACATATACATATAAAAGAATAATAAAGATAATCAAAAGAATACAAATAAAAAGAATAAATGAAAAAATAAAATAAAATGCGAATAAAATAAAAAACTAATAGAAAATGGACAACCTCAATGAGATAAAAAATCTCTCTCTACATATATTTATATAAAATATATAAATATACAATATGTTGAACTATTTTGTGTAGAGAGTTCACTTTGCTGCCTAGATTCCCACTATTATTCAAAGTACAAAGAAATTCAACTAAATCATTGCAAACTTGGATGCCTAAGTTTTCTTACATTCAAACTTTCAAAATACATGAGAAAAAACTCCAAACAAACCTATATTCAATAAGCTCTATGAAATAATATTAAGAAAAATATAAATTGATAAAATAAAATTTATTATTAAAATATGTAGATGATTATTTTAAGTATTTGTGTTATTGATCTTCTTTGGTCTATGTGCTACTCTGTAACTGATTTGCAAACAAAGAGACTAATAATTATAAATTTAATTAATTTTCCTTCCAATTTTTTTTTTAGATTAATTGGTAGGAATCTAAACATTTTAAATGATCAACAAGTGACAAAAACATTTCCCATGCTAACGAGGGAAATTTCTAGCCCCACCCCAAATGCACTTACTCAAAATTATAAACTACAAAGTAGGGACTCCTATTCATACAATAAATATTCTAATTAATTTTGTAACATTTTGTGCCTCTTGAAATATCGTACTCCATAAAAATTGTTCCTTGAGTCTTCCATAAGACCTCATCCTAACCCCATGTTCCCATGTGATTGCTTAAATTTAAGCAAGTGGAGTGTTCCCATGCATAAGTTTTATCATGGAAAAAGGATAATTTGGAATATTTCCCTATTTAAATGGAGCACTACTATTTAAGAATTGAAAACAAGCTATGAAAAAGGGGGTGTGGGAGGACAGGGGTAGGCTGAAAATAAGCATATTGCCAAAAGTTTGCGTGGCTCCATAAATTTATTTCCCTCTTTTTTAATATTTGTTTTCAATTTTTTATTGTACTTGTAGCATTGTAAATTGTCACCCTTTGCAATTTCACTCTATTTTTTGTCCCTCCTAAATTATTGAGCCTAATTGGCCTCATAATATCCTAAATTATGCATTCTATAGCCTATTTTCACCATTTTCCAAGAAATGGAAAGCATTGAACAAATGCATTTATTTGATGTTTTTCCCCTGACACCTAAAATCCTATAAAATAGGGTGAAGACTGGGACACCCTTGGGCATCTGAGTCCCTCTATTTTTTTGGGATCCAAACTTGAATATGTCGATGTTTACATTTTCACATTTGAAATTCAAATTGCAAATGTCGACTATCAAGATTTAATTTGTGGGAAATTGCATAAATATCTATAAATACCTAGTTATTGCATCATTTCACATCAAAGGAAAATTTATGAGAAATTATTATTTTCAATCTAGCATTATCAAGCAAGTCAAGAGTAGCATTTTAGATCTTTATTGTATCAAATCAAGATACTAGCATCATGTCAATTCTTATGTGAGTTTGTATGTACATTTATTTTATCATCATTTGTGAAGGCTAACCCTTGTTGTAGGTTTCCAAGAAATTCAAGCAATCAAGCAAGCAAGATCCAAGACCTTGAAGTGATTTTCGTGACTTCAGTCCTCCAAGGAAGCCATTAAAGGGTGGTGAATTGCAAAACTTTGTTGATTCATCATTCCTTTCTATCATTTATCCATTCCTATCATTGTCGTTGCCATTGTGGAAGTGGAAACACTAACACAAGGTTTGACTAAGGTAAGCCCCAAAGTAGCCCAACATTTCTTCCCTTTTTGAATGTGTAGATTTGAGGTTTGAAGAGGATTGAAGGAAGCTTGAAGATCCATTTTCCATTGTTGCATTCAAAACCCTACATCTTGTCAAGCTATGCAAACTCACTTACAAAATTATCTGATAACAATCTAAAAAATTTGTAGGTGGGAATTGGGAGTACAAAATTGACATTAAAAGACTATGAAAACATATCCAAGACACCCCTAAAGGAAAGACATGCCCTTGCACTCCTATGTCTTCCAATTCTGAAAAATAGTAAATTTTTAGGATAGGTACATACCATTCTTCCCTTCTCAAATCTACCTACAAATCTTTGTTATAGTCTATCAATTGTCAGGATCTTCCATTTTTTTATATTAGGGCACATAGCATAATTAGGTTAATCAAGAAAAAATAATTCCAATCCACCCTAAGGCTCAA